>JAUMIU010000076.1:0-94888 GCA_030848825.1 Tadarida brasiliensis | reverse complement strand
ATAAAACAGAGAGTCAGAAGAGGGAGCAGACAATGCAAAAAACGCAGAAATCCAAGAGGAAGCGGAGACAATGAAGTACACACTCAGAATCGAGACAAACAGCAGGGAACGCATATAACGCGGAAATTAAGCACAATCAGAAGTCAACGAAGAAACCGTAGAGAATCATGAGAAAGAGGAGAAAACGGTGATAACAGAGACTCCGAACAGACAGCTGAGGCCTCAGAAAACGCAGAAATTCAGGAGAAATGGGAGACAACGCTCCGACTAGAGGAAGAGACAAGAAACAGCAGGGAGAGTATAAAACGCAGAAATTAAGAAAATCAGAATACTACGAAGGAACGCAGAGCATCATGAGAAAGGGGAGAATGCGCTGATAAAACAGAGAGTCAGAAGAGACAGCTGAGACCCCAGAAAACGCAGAAATTCAGGAGAAATTGGAGACAACGTTCCACCCAGAGAAAGAGACAAGATACAGAGGGGAGAGTATAAAACGCAGAAATTAAGCAAAATCAGAAAATTACGAAGGAAACGCAGAGCATCATGAGAAAGGGGAGAATGCGCTGATAAAACAGAGAGTCAGAAGAGGGAGCAGACAACGCAAAAAACGCAGAAATCCAAGAGGAAGCGGAGACAATGAAGTACACACTCAGAATCGAGACAAACAGCAGGGAACGCATATAACGCGGAAATTAAGCACAATCAGAAGTCAACGAAGAAATCGTAGAGAATCATGAGAAAGAGGAGAAAACGGTGATAACAGAGAGACTACGAACAGACAGCTGAGGCCTCAGAAAACGCAGAAATTCAGGAGAAATGGGAGACAACGCTCCGATTAGAGATAGAGACAAGAGAAAGCGGGGAGAGTATAAAACGCAGAAATTAAGCAAAATCAGAATACTACGAAGGAAACGCAGAGCATCATGAGAAAGGGGAGAATGCGCTGATAAAACAGAGAGTCAGA
Organism: Tadarida brasiliensis; assembly: GCA_030848825.1. NCBI lineage: Eukaryota > Metazoa > Chordata > Mammalia > Chiroptera > Molossidae > Tadarida > Tadarida brasiliensis. The sequence goes on along the minus strand of JAUMIU010000076.1, from coordinate 93,924 downwards.
AGAGACAGCTGAGACCCCAGAAAACGCAGAAATTCAGGAGAAATCGGACACAACGCTCCGAATAGAGAAAGAGACAAGATACAGCGGGGAGAGTATAAAACGCAGAAATTAAGCAAAATTAGAAAACTACGAAGGAAACGCAGAGCATCATGGTAAAGTGGAGAGTGCGCTGATAAAGCAGAGTGTCAGAAGAGGGAGCAGACAACGCAAAAAACGCAGAAATCCAAGAGGAAGCGGAGACAATGAAGTACACACTCAGAATCGAGACAAACAGCAGGGAACGCATAAAACGCGGAAATTAATCAAAATCAGAAGTCAACGAAGAAATCGTAGATACTCATGAGAAAGAGGAGAAAGCGGTGATAACAGAGAGAGTCAGAAGAGACAGCTGAGGCCTCAGAAATCGCAGAAATTCAGGAGAAATGGGAGACAACGCTCCGACTAGAGAAAGAGACCGGAAACAGCTGGCAGTCTATAAAACGCAGAAATTAAGCAAAATCAGAATACTACGAAGGAAACGCAGAGCATCATGAGAAAGGGGAGAATGCGCTGATAAAACAGAGAGTCAGAAGAGGGAGCAGACAACGCAAAAAACGCAGAAATCCAAGAGGAAGCGGAGACAATGAAGTACACACTCAGAATCGAGACAAACAGCAGGGAACGCATATAACGCGGAAATTAAGCACAATCAGAAGTCAACGAAGAAATCGTAGAGAATCATGAGAAGGAGGAGAAAACGGTGATAACAGAGAGACTACGAACAGACAGCTGAGGCCTCAGAAAACGCAGAAATTCAGGAGAAATGGGAGACAACGCTCCGACTAGAGATAGAGACAAGAAAAAGCGGGGAGAGTATAAAACGCAGAAATTAAGCAAAATCAGAATACTACGAAGGAAACGCAGAGCATCATGAGAAAGGGGAGAATGCGCTGATAAAACAGAGAGTCAGAAGAGACAGCTGAGACCCCAGAAAACGCAGAAATTCAGGAGAAATGGGAGACAACGCTCCGAATAGAGAAAGAGACAAGATACAGCGGGGAGAGTATAAAACGCAGAAATTAAGCAAAATTAGAAAACTACAAAGGAAACGCAGAGCATCATGAGAAAGTGGAGAGTGCGCTGATAAAGCAGAGTGTCAGAAGAGGGAGCAGACAACGCAAAAAACGCAGAAATCCAAGAGGAAGCGGAGACAATGAAGTACACACTCAGAATCGAGACAAACAGCAGGGAACGCATAAAACGCGGAAATTAAGAAAAATCAGAAGTCAACGAAGAAATCGTAGATAATCATGAGAAAGAGGAGAAAGCGGTGATAACAGAGAGAGTCAGAAGAGACAGCTGAGGCCTCAGAAAACGCAGAAATTCAAGAGAAATGGGAGACAACGCTCCGACTAGAGAAAGAGACCAGAAAGAGCTGGCAGTCTATAAAACGCAGAAATTAAGCAAAATCAGAATACTACGAAGCAAACGCAGAGCATCATGAGAAAGGGGAGAATGCGCTGATAAAACACAGAGTCAGAAGAGGGAGCAGACAAGGCAAAAAACGCAGAAATCCAAGAGGAAGCGGAGACAATGAAGTACACACTCAGAATCGAGACAAACAGCAGGGAACGCATATAACGCGGAAATTAAGCAAATTCAGAAGTCAACGAAGAAATCGTAGATAATCATGAGAAAGAGGAGAAAGCGGTGATAACAGAGAGACTACAAACAGACAGCTGAGGCCTCAGAAAACGCAGAAATTCAGGAGAAATGGGAGACAACGCTCCGACTAGAGATAGAGACAAGAAAAAGCGGGGAGAGTATAAAACGCAGAAATTAAGCAAAATCAGAATACTACGAAGGAAACGCAGAGCATCATGAGAAAGGGGAGAATGCGCTGATAAAACAGAGAGTCAGAAGAGACAGCTGAGACCCCAGAAAACGCAGAAATTCAGGAGAAATCGGAGACAACGCTCCGAATAGAGAAAGAGACAAGATACAGCGGGGAGAGTATAAAACGCAGAAATTAAACAAAATTAGAAAACTACGAAGGAAACGCAGAGCATCATGAGAAAGTGGAGAGTGCGCTGATAAAGCAGAGTGTCAGAAAAGGGAGCAGACAACGCAAAAAACGCAGAAATCCAAGAGGAAGCGGAGACAATGAAGTACACACTCAGAATCGAGACAAACAGCAGGGAACGCATAAAACGCGGAAATTAAGCAAAATCAGAAGTCAACGAAGAAATCGTAGGTAATCATGAGAAAGAGGAGAAAGCGGTGATAACAGAGAGAGTCAGAAGAGACAGCTGAGGCCTCAGAAAACGCAGAAATTCAGGAGAAATGGGAGACAACGCTCCGACTAGAGAAAGAGACCAGATAGAGCTGGCAGTCTATAAAACGCAGAAATTAAGCAAAATCAGAATACTACGAAGGAAACGCAGAGCATCATGAGAAAGGGGAGAATGCGCTGATAAAACAGTGAGTCAGAAGAAACAGCTGAGACCCCAGAAAATGCAGAAATTCAGGAGAAATCGGAGACAACGCTCCGAATAGAGAAAGAGACAAGATACAGCGGGGAGAGTATAAAACGCAGAAATTAAGCAAAATTAGAAAAGTACGAAGGAATCCCAGAGCATCATGAGAAAGTGGAGAGTGCGCTGATAAAGCAGAGTGTCAGAAGAGGGAGCAGACAACGCAAAAAACGCAGAAATCCAAGAGGAAGCGGAGACAATGAAGTACACACTCAGAATCGAGACAAACAGCAGGGAACGCATAAAAGGCGGAAATTAAGCAAAATCAAAATTCAACGAAGAAATCGTAGAGAATCATGAGAAAGAGGAGAAAGCGGTGATAACAGAGAGACTACGAACAGACAGCTGAGGCCTCAGAAAACGCAAAAATTCAGGAGAAATGGGAGACAACGCTCCGACTAGAGAAAGAGACAAGAAAGAGCTGGCAGACTATAAAACGCAGAAATTAAGCAAAAACAGAAAACTACGAAGGAAACGCAGAGCATCATGAGAAAGTGGAAAATCGCTGATAAAGCAGAGAGTCAGAAGAGGGAGCAGACAACGCAAAAAACGCAGAAATCCAAGAGGAAGCGGAGACAATGAAGTACACACTCAGAATCGAGACAAACAGCAGGGAACGCAAATAACGCGGAAATTAAGCAAATTCAGAAGTCAACGAAGAAATCGTAGATAATCATGAGAAAGAGGAGAAAGCGGTGATAACAGAGAGACTACGAACAGGCAGCTGAGGCCTCAGAAAACGCAGATATTCAGGAGAAAAGGGAAACAACGCTCCGACTAGAGATAGAGACAAGAAAAAGCGGGGAGAGTATGAAACGCAGAAATTAAGCAAAATCAGAATACTACGAAGGAAACGCAGAGCATCATGAGAAAGGGGAGAATGCGCTGATAAAACAGAGAGTCAGAAGAAACAGTTGAGACCCCAGAAAACGCGAAATTCAGGAGAAATCGGAGACAACGCTCCGAATAGAGAAAGAGACAAGATACAGCGGGGAGAGTATAAAACGCAGAAATTAAACAAAATTAGAAAACTACGAAGGAACCCCAGAGCATCATGAGAAAGTGGAGAGTGCGCTGATAAAGCAGAGTGTCAGAAGAGGGAGCAGACAACGCAAAAAACGCAGAAATCCAAGAGGAAGCGGAGACAATGAAGTACACACTCAGAATCGAGACAAACAGCAGGGAACGCATAAAACGCGGAAATTAAGCAAAATCAGAAGTCAACGAAGAAATCGTAGATAATGATGAGAAAGAGGAGAAAGCGGTGATAACAGAGAGAGTCAGAAGAGACAGCTGAGGCCTCAGAAAACGCGGAAATTCAGGAGAAATGGGAGACAACGCTCCGACTAGAGAAAGAGACCAGAAACAGCTGGCAGTCTATAAAACGCAGAAATTAAGCAAAATCAGAATACTAGGAAGGAAACGCAGAGCATCATGAGAAAGGGGAGAATGCGCTGATAAAACAGAGAGTCAGAAGAGACAGCTGAGACCCCAGAAAACGCAGAAATTCAGGAGAAATTGGAGACAACGCTCCGACCAGAGAAAGAGACAAGATACAGAGGGGAGAGTATAAAACGCAGAAATTAAGCAAAATCAGAAAACTACGAAGGAAACGCAGAACATCATGAGAAAGGGGAAAATGCGCTGATAAAACAGAGAGTCAGAAGAGGGAGCAGACAACGCAAAAAACGCAGAAATCCAAGAGGAAGCGGAGACAATGAAGTACACACTCAGAATCGAGACAAACAGCTGGGAACGCATATAACGCGGAAATTAAGCAAATTCAGAAGTCAACGAAGAAATCGTAGATAATCATGAGAAAGAGGAGAAAGCGGTGATAACAGAGAGACTACGAACAGACAGCTGAGGCCTCAGAAAACGCAGAAATTCAGGAGAATGGGAGACAACGCTCCGACTAGGGATAGAGACAAGAAAAAGCGGGGAGAGTATAAAACGCAGAAATTAAGAAAAATCAGAATACTACGAAGGAAACGCAGAGCATCATGAGAAAGGGGAGAATGCGCTGATAAAACAGAGAGTCAGAAGAGACAGCTGAGACCCCAGAAAACGCAGAAATTCAGGAGAAATCGGAGACAACGCTCCGACCAGAGAAAGAGACATGATACAGCAGGGAGAGTATAAAACGCAGAAATTAAGCAAAATTAGAAAACTACGAAGGAAACGCAGAGCATCATGAGAAAGTGGAGAGTGCGCTGATAAAGCAGAGTGTCAGAAGAGGGAGCAGACAACGCAAAAAACGCAGAAATCCAAGAGGAAGCGGAGACAATGAAGTACACACTCAGAATCGAGACAAACAGCAGGGAACGCATAAAACGCGGAAATTAAGCAAAATCAGAAGTCAACGAAGAAATGGTAGATAATCATGAGAAAGAGGAGAAAGCGGTGATAACAGAGAGAGTCAGAAGAGACAGCTGAGGCCTCAGAAAACGCAGAAATTCAAGAGAAATGGGAGACAACGCTCCGACTAGAGAAAGAGAACAGAAACAGCTGGCAGTCGATAAAACGCAGAAATTAAGCAAAATCAGAATACTACGAAGGAAACGCAGAGCATCATGAGAAAGGGGAGAATGCGCTGATAAAACAGAGAGTCAGAAGAGACAGCTGAGACCCCAGAAAACGCAGAAATTCAGGAGTAATAGGAGACAACGCTCCGACCAGAGAAAGAGACAAGATACAGAGGGGAGAGTATAAAACACAGAAATTAAGCAAAATCAGAAAACTACGAAGGAAACGCAGAGCATCATGAGAAAGGGGAGAATGCGCTGATAAAATAGAGAGTCAGAAGAGGGAGCAGACAACGCAAAAAACGCAGAAATCCAAGAGGAAGCGGAGACAATGAAGTACACACTCAGAATGGAGACAAACAGCAGGGAACGCATATAACGCGGAAATTAAGCACAATCAAAAGTCAACAAAGAAATCGTAGAGAATCATAAGAAAGAGGAGAAAGCGGTGATAACAGAGAGACTACGAACAGACAGCTGAGGCTTCAGAAAACGCAAAAATTCAGGAGAAATGGGAGACAACGCTCCGACTAGAGAAAGAGACAAGAAACAGCTGGCAGACTATAAAACGCAGAAATTAAGCAAAAACAGAAAACTACGAAGGAAATGCAGAGCATCATGAGAAAGTGGAAAATCGCTGATAAAGCAGAGAGTCAGAAGAGGGAGCAGACAATGCAAAAAACGCAGAAATCCAAGAGGAAGCGGAGACAATGAAGTACACACTCAGAATGGAGACAAACAGCAGGGAACGCATATAACGCGGAAATTAAGCAAATTCAGAAGTCAACGAAGAAATCGTAGATAATCATGAGAAAGAGGAGAAAGCGGTGATAACAGAGAGACTACGAACAGACAGCTAAGGCCTCAGAAAACGCAGAAATTCAGGAGAAATGGGAGACAACGCTCCGACTAGAGATAGAGACAAAAAAAGCGGGGAGAGTATAAAACGCAGAAATTAAGCAAAATCAGAATACTACGAAGGAAACGCAGAGCATCATGAGAAAGGGGAGAATGCACTGATAAAACAGAGACTCAGAAGAGACAGCTGAGACCCCAGAAAACGCAGAAATTCAGGAGAAATCGGAGAAAACGCTCCGAATAGAGAAAGAGACAAGATACAGCGGGGAGAGTATAAAACGCAGAAATTAAACAAAATTAGAAAACTACGAAGGAAACGCAGAGCATCATGAGAAAGTGGAGAGTGCGCTGATAAAGCAGAGTGTCAGAAGAGGGAGCAGACAACGCAAAAAACGCAGAAATCCAAGAGGAAGCGGAGACAATGAAGTACACACTCAGAATCGAGACAAACAGCAGGGAACGCATAAAACGCGGAAATTAAGCAAAATCAGAAGTCAACGAAGAAATCGTAGATAATCATGAGAAAGAGGAGAAAGCGGTGATAACAGAGAGAGTCAGAAGAGACAGCTGAGGCCTCAGAAAACGCAGAAATTCAGGAGAAATCAGAGACAACGCTCCGACTAGAGAAAGAGACCAGAAACAGCTGGCAGTCTATAAAACGCAGAAATTAAGCAAAATCAGAATACTACGAAGGAAACGCAGAGCATCATGAGAAAGGGGAGAATGCGCTGATAAAACAGAGAGTCAGAAGAGACAGCTGAGACCGCAGAAAACGCAGAAATTCAGGAGAAATTGGAGACAACGCTCCGACCAGAGAAAGAGACAAGATACAGAGGGGAGAGTATAAAATGCAGAAATTAAGCAAAATCAGAAAACTACGAAGGAAACGCAGAGCATCATGAGAAAGGGGAGAATGCGCTGATAAAACAGAGAGTCAGAAGAGGGAGCAGACAATGCAAAAAACGCAGAAATCCAAGAGGAAGCGGAGACAATGAAGTACACACTCAGAATCGAGACAAACAGCAGGGAACGCATATAACGCGGAAATTAAGCAAATTCAGAAGTCAACGAAGAAATCGTTTATAATCATGAGAAAGAGGAGAAAGCGGTGATAACAGAGAGACTACGAACAGACAGCTGAGGTCTCAGAAAATGCAGAAATTCAGGAGAATGGGAGACAACGCTCCGACTAGAGATAGAGACAAGAAAAAGCGGGGAGAGTATAAAACGCAGAAATTAAGCAAAATCAGAATACTACGAAGGAAACGCAGAGCATCATGAGAAAGGGGAGAATGCGCTGATAAAACAGAGAGTCAGAATAGACAGCTGAGACCCCAGAAAACGCAGAAATTCAGGAGAAATCGGAGACAATGCTCCGAATAGAGAAAGAGACAAGATACAGCGGGGAGAGTATAAAACGCAGAAATTAAGCAAAATTAGAAAACTACGAAGGAAACGCAGAGCATCATGAGAAAGTGGAGAGTGCGCTGATAATGCAGAGTGTCAGAAGAGGGAGCAGACAACGCAGAAAACGCAGAAATCCAAGAGGAAGCGGAGAAAATGAAGTACACACTCAGAATCGAGACAAACAGCAGGGAACGCATAAAACGCGGAAATTAAGCAAAATCAGAAGTCAACGAAGAAATCGTAGATAATCATGAGAAAGAGGAGAAAGCGGTGATAACAGAGAGAGTCAGAAGAGACAGCTGAGGCCTCAGAAAACGCAGAAATTCAGGAGAAATGGGAGACAACGCTCCGACCAGAGAAAGAGACCAGAAACAGCTGGCAGTCTATAAAACGCAGAAATTAAGCAAAATCAGAATACTACGAAGGAAACGCAGAGCATCATGAGAAAGGGGAGAATGCGCTGATAAAACAGAGAGTCAGAAGAGGAGCAGACAACGCAAAAAACGCAGAAATCCAAGAGGAAGCGGAGACAATGAAGTACACACTCAGAATCGAGACAAACAGCAGGGAACGCATATAACGCGGAAATTAAGCACAATCAGAAGTCAACGAAGAAATCGTAGAGAATCATGAGAAAGAGGAGAAAACGGTGATAACAGAGAGACTACGAACAGACAGCTGAGGCCTCAGAAAACGCAGAAATTCAGGAGAAATGGGAGACAACGCTCCGACTAGAGATAGAGACAAGAACAAGCGGGGACAGTATAAAACGCAGAAATTAAGAAAAATCAGAATACTACGAAGGAAACGCAGAGCATCATGAGAAAGGGGAGAATGCGCTGATAAAACAGAGAGTCAGAAGAGACAGCTGAGACCCCAGAAAACGCAGAAATTCAGGAGAAATCGGAGACAACGCTCCGACCAGAGAAAGAGACAAGATACAGAGGGGAGAGTATAAAACGCAGAAATTAAGCAAAATCAGAAAACTACGAAGGAAACGCAGAGCATCATGAGATAGTGGAGAATTCGCTGATAAAACAGAGTCAGAAGACGGAGCAGACAACGCAAAAAACGCAGAAATCCAAGAGGAAGCGGAGACAATGAAGTACACACTCAGAATCGAGACAAACAGCAGGGAACGCATATAACGCGGAAATTAAGCAAATTCAGAAGTCAACGAAGAAATCGTAGATAATCAGGAGAAAGAGGAGAAAGCGGTGATAACAGAGAGACTACGAACAGACAGCTGAGGCCTCAGAAAATGCAGAAATACAGGAGAAATGGGAGACAACGCTCCGACTAGAGATAGAGACAAGAAAAAGCGGGGAGAGTATAATACGCAGAAATTAAGCAAAATCAGAATACTACGAAGGAAACGCAGAGCATCATGAGAAAGGGGAGAATGCGCTGATAAAACAGAGAGTCAGAAGAGACAGCTGAGACCCCAGAAAACGCAGAAATTCAGGAGAAATTGGAGACAACGCTCCGACCAGAGAAAGAGACAAGATACAGAGGGGAGAGTATAAAACGCAGAAATTAAGCAAAATCAGAAAACTACGAAGGAAACGCAGAGCATCATGAGATATGGGAGAATTCGCTGATAAAACAGAGAGTCAGAAGAGGGAGCAGACAACGCAAAAAACGCAGAAATCCAAGAGGAAGCGGAGACAATGAAGTACACACTCAGAATCGAGACAAACAGCAGGGAACGCATATAACGCGGAAATTAAGCAAAATCAGAAGTCAAAGAAGAAATCGTAGATAATCATGAGAAAGAGGAGAAAGCGGTGATAACAAAGAGACTAGGAACAGACAGCTGAGGCCTTAGAAAACGCAGAAATTCAGGAGAAATGGAAGACAAAGCTCCGACTAGAGAACGAGACAGGAAACAGCGGGGAGATTATAAAATGCAGAAATTAAGCAAAATCAGAAAACTACGAAGGAAAAGCAGTGCATCATGAGAAAGTGGAGAGTGCGCTGATAAAGCAGAGTGTCAGAAGAGGGAGCAGACAACGCAAAAAACGCAGAAATCCAAGAGGAAGCGGAGACAATGAAGTACACACTCAGAATCGAGACAAACAGCAGGGAACGCATAAAACGCGGAAATTAAGCAATATCAGAAGTCAAAGAAGAAATCGTAGATAATCATGAGAAAGAGGAGAAAGCGGTGATAACAGAGAGAGTCAGAAGAGACAGCAGAGGCCTCAGAAAACGCAGAAATTCAGGAGAAATTGGAGACAATGCTCCGACTAGAGAAAGAGACAAGAAAGAGCTGGCAGAATATAAAACGCAGAAATTAAGCAAAATCAGAATACTACGAATGAAACGCAGAGCATCATGAGAAAGGGGAGAATGAGCTGATAAAACAGAGAGTCAGAAGAAACAGCTGAGACCCCAGAAAACGCAGAAATTCAGGAGAAATGTGAGACAACGCTCCGACTAGATAAAGAGACAAGAAACAGCTGGCAGACTATAAAACGCAGAAATTAAGCAAAAACAGAAAACTAAGAAGGAAACACAGAGCATCATGAGAAAGTGGAAAATGCGCTGATAAAGCAGACAGTCAGAAGAGGGAGCAGACAACGCAAAAAATACAGAAATCCAAGAGGAAGCGGAGACAGTGCAGTACACACAGAATCGAGACAAACAGCAGGGAAAGCATAAAACGCGGGAATTAAGCAAAATCAGAGGTCAAAGAAGAAATCGTAGATAATCATGAGAAAGAGGAGAAAGCGGTGATAACAGAGAGAGACCGTACAGACAGCTGAGGCCTCAGAAAACGCAGAAATTCAGGAGAAATGGGAGACAACGCTCCGACTAGAGAAAGAGACAAGATACAGCGGGGAGAGTATAAAACACAGAAATTAAGCAAAATCAGAAAACTACGAAGGAAACGCAGAGCATCAGGAGAAAGTGGAGAATGCGCTGATAAAACAGAGAGTCAGAAGAGGTAGCAGACAATGCAGAAAACGCAGAAATCCAAGAGGAAGCGGAGACAATGAAGTACACACTCGGAATCGAGACAAACAGCAGGGAACGCACAAAACGCGGAAATTAAGCAAAATCAGAAGTCAACGAAGAAATCGTATATAATCATGAGAAAGAGGAGAAAGCGGTGATGACAGAGAGAGTCAGAAGAGACAGCTGAGGCCTCAGAAAACGCAGAAATTCAGGAGAAATGGGAGACAACGCTCAGACTAGAGAAAGAGACAAGAAACAGCTGGCAGACTATAGAACGCAGAAATTAAGCAAAAACAGAAAACTACGAAGGAAACGCAGAGCATCATGAGAAAGTGGAGAATGCGCTGATAAAGCCGACAGTCAGAAGAGGGAGCAGACAACGCAAAAAAGGCAGAAATCCAAGAGGAAGCGGAGACAATGAAGTACACACTCAGAATCGGGACAAACAGCAGGGAACGCATATAACGCGGAAATTAAGCAAAATCAGAAGTCAAAGAAGAAATCGTAGAAATTCATGAGAAAGAGGAGAAAGCGGTGATAACAGAGAGACTAGGAACAGACAGCTGAGGCCTCAGAAAACGCAGAAATTCAGGAGAAATGGAAGACAAAGCTCCGTCTAGAGAACGAGACAGGAAACAGCGGGGAGAGTATAAAATGCAGAAATTAAGCAAAATCAGAAAACTACGAAGGAAACGCAGAGCATCATGAGAAAGTGGAGAGTGCGCTGATAAAGCAGAGTGTCAGAAGAGGGAGCAGACAACGCAAAAAACGCAGAAATCCAAGAGGAAGCGGAGACAATGAAGTACAAACTCAGAATCGAGACAAACTGCAGGGAACGCATATAACGCGGAAATTAAGCAAAATCAGAAGTCAAAGAAGAAATCGTAGAGAATCATGAGAAAGAGGAGAAAACGGTGATAACAGAGAGACTACGAACAGACAGCTGAGGCCTCAGAAAACGCAGAAATTCAGGAGAAATGGGAGACAATGCTCCGACTAGAGAGAGAGACAAGAAACAGCAGGGAGAGTATAAAACGCAGAAATTAAGCAAAATCAGAATACTACGAAGGAAACGCAGAGCATCATGAGAAAGGGGAGAATGCGCTGATAAAACAGAGAGTCAGAAGAGACAGCTGAGACCCCAGAAAACGCAGAAATTCAGGAGAAATGGGAGACAACGCTCCGAGTAGAGAAAGAGACAAGATATAGCGGGGAGAGTATTAAACGCAGAAATTAAGCAAAATCAGAAAACTACGAAGGAAACGCAGAGCATCAGGAGAAAGTGGAGAATGCGCTGATAAAACAGAGAGTCAGAAGAGGTAGCAGACAATGCAAAAAACGCAGAAATCCAAGAGGAAGCGGAGACAATGAAGTACACACTCAGTATAGAGACAAACAGCAGGGAACGCACAAAACGCGGAAATTAAGCAAAATCAGAAGTCAACGAAGAAATCGTATATAATCATGAGAAAGAGGAGAAAGCGGTGATGACAGAGAGAGTCAGAAGAGACAGCTGAGGCCTCAGAAAACCCAGGAATTCAGGAGAAATGGGAGACAACGCTCAGACTAGAGAAAGAGACAAGAAACAGTGGCAGACTATAGAACGCAGAAATTAAGCAAAAACAGAAAACTACGAAGGAAACGCAGAGCATCATGAGAAAGTGGAGAATGCGCTGATAAAGCCGACAGTCAGAAGCGGGAGCAGACAATGCAAAAAACGCAGAAATCCAAGAGGAAGCGGAGACAATGAAGTACACACTCAGAATCGAGACAAACAGCAGGGAACGCATATAACGCGGAAATTAAGCAAAATCAGAAGTCAAAGAAGAAATCGTAGATAATCATGAGAAAGAGGAGAAAGCGGTGATAACAAAGAGACTAGGAACAGACAGCTGAGGCCTTAGAAAACGCAGAAATTCAGGAGAAATGGAAGACAAAGCTCCGACTAGAGAACGAGACAGGAAACAGCGGGGAGATTATAAAATGCAGAAATTAAGCAAAATCAGAAAACTACGAAGGAAAAGCAGTGCATCATGAGAAAGTGGAGAGTGCGCTGATAAAGCAGAGTGTCAGAAGAGGGAGCAGACAACGCAAAAAACGCAGAAATCCAAGAGGAAGCGGAGACAATGAAGTACACACTCAGAATCGAGACAAACAGCAGGGAACGCATAAAACGCGGAAATTAAGCAATATCAGAAGTCAAAGAAGAAATCGTAGATAATCATGAGAAAGAGGAGAAAGCGGTGATAACAGAGAGAGTCAGAAGAGACAGCAGAGGCCTCAGAAAACGCAGAAATTCAGGAGAAATTGGAGACAATGCTCCGACTAGAGAAAGAGACAAGAAAGAGCTGGCAGAATATAAAACGCAGAAATTAAGCAAAATCAGAATACTACGAATGAAACGCAGAGCATCATGAGAAAGGGGAGAATGAGCTGATAAAACAGAGAGTCAGAAGAAACAGCTGAGACCCCAGAAAACGCAGAAATTCAGGAGAAATGTGAGACAACGCTCCGACTAGATAAAGAGACAAGAAACAGCTGGCAGACTATAAAACGCAGAAATTAAGCAAAAACAGAAAACTAAGAAGGAAACACAGAGCATCATGAGAAAGTGGAAAATGCGCTGATAAAGCAGACAGTCAGAAGAGGGAGCAGACAACGCAAAAAATACAGAAATCCAAGAGGAAGCGGAGACAGTGCATTACACACAGAATCGAGACAAACAGCAGGGAAAGCATAAAACGCGGGAATTAAGCAAAATCAGAGGTCAAAGAAGAAATCGTAGATAATCATGAGAAAGAGGAGAAAGCGGTGATAACAGAGAGAGACCCTACAGACAGCTGAGGCCTCAGAAAACGCAGAAATTCAGGAGAAATGGGAGACAACGCTCCGACTAGAGAAAGAGACAAGATACAGCGGGGAGAGTATAAAACACAGAAATTAAGCAAAATCAGAAAACTACGAAGGAAACGCAGAGCATCAGGAGAAAGTGGAGAATGCGCTGATAAAACAGAGAGTCAGAAGAGGTAGCAGACAATGCAGAAAACGCAGAAATCCAAGAGGAAGCGGAGACAATGAAGTACACACTCAGAATCGAGACAAACAGCAGGGGAACGCACAAAACGCGGAAATTAAGCAAAATCAGAAGTCAACGAAGAAATCGTATATAATCATGAGAAAGAGGAGAAAGCGGTGATGACAGAGAGAGTCAGAAGAGACAGCTGAGGCCTCAGAAAACGCAGAAATTCAGGAGAAATGGGAGACAACGCTCAGACTAGAGAAAGAGACAAGAAACAGCTGGCAGACTATAGAACGCAGAAATTAAGCAAAAACAGAAAACTACGAAGGAAACGCAGAGCATCATGAGAAAGTGGAGAATGCGCTGATAAAGCCGACAGTCAGAAGCGGGAGCAGACAACGCAAAAAAGGCAGAAATCCAAGAGGAAGCGGAGACAATGAAGTACACACTCAGAATCGGGACAAACAGCAGGGAACGCATATAACGCGGAAATTAAGCAAAATCAGAAGTCAAAGAAGAAATCGTAGAAATTCATGAGAAAGAGGAGAAAGCGGTGATAACAGAGAGACTAGGAACAGACAGCTGAGGCCTCAGAAAACGCAGAAATTCAGGAGAAATGGAAGACAAAGCTCCGTCTAGAGAACGAGACAGGAAACAGCGGGGAGAGTATAAAATGCAGAAATTAAGCAAAATCAGAAAACTACGAAGGAAACGCAGAGCATCATGAGAAAGTGGAGAGTGCGCTGATAAAGCAGAGTGTCAGAAGAGGGAGCAGACAACGCAAAAAACACAGAAATCGAAGAGGAAGCGGAGACAATGAAGTACACACTCAGAATGGAGACAAACAGCAGGGAACGCATATAACGCGGAAATTAGCACAATCAGAAGTCAACGAAGAAATCGTAGAGAATCATGAGAAAGAGGAGAAAACGGTGATAACAGAGAGACTACGAATAGACAGCTGGGGCCTCAGAAAACGCAGAAATTCAGGAGAAATGGGAGACAACGTTCTGACTAGAGAAAGAGACAAGAAACAGCAGGGAGAGTATAAAACGCAGAAATTAAGCAAAATCAGAATACTACGAAGGAAACGCAGAGCATCATGAGAAAGGGGAGAATGCGCTGATAAAACAGAGAGTCAGAAGAGACAGCTGAGACCCCAGAAACCGCAGAAATTCAGGAGAAATGGGAGACAACGCTCCGACTAGAGAAAGAGACAAGAAACAGCTGGCAGACTATAAAACGCAGAAATTAAGCAAAAACAGAAAACTAAGAAGGAAACACAGAGCATCATGAGAAAGTGGAAAATGCGCTGATAAAGCAGAGAGTGAGAAGAGGGAGCAGACAACGCAAAAAATGCAGAAATCCAAGAGGAAGCGGAGACAGTGCAGTACACACTCAAAATCGAGACAAACAGCAGGGAAAGCATAAAACGCGGGAATTAAGCAAAATCAGAGGTCAAAGAAGAAATCGTAGATAATCATGAGAAAGAGGAGAAAGCAGTGACAACAGAGAGAAACCGTACAGACAGCTGAGGCCTCAGAAAACGCAGAAATTCAGGAGAAATGGGAGACAACGCTCCGACTAGAGAAAGAGACAAGATACAGCGGGGAGAGTATAAAACACAGAAATTAAGCAAAATCAGAAAACTACGAAGGAAACGCAGAGCATCAGGAGAAAGTGGAGAATGCGCTGATAAAACAGAGAGTCAGAACAGGTAGCAGACAATGCAAAAAACGCAGAAATCCAAGAGGAAGCGGAGACAATGAAGTACACTCTCGGAATCGAGACAAACAGCAGGGAACGCACAAAACGCGGAAATTAAGCAAAATCAGAAGTCAACGAAGAAATCGTATATCATCATGAGAAAGAGGAGAAAGCGGTGATGACAGAGAGAGTCAGAAGAGACAGCTGAGGCCTCAGAAAACCCAGAAATGCAGGAGAAATGGGAGACAACGCTCCGACTAGAGAAAGAGACAAGAAACAGCTCCAGAGTATAAATCGCAGAAATTAAGCAAAAACAGGAAACTACGAAGGAAACGCAGAGCATCATGAGAAAGTGGAGAGTGCGCTGATAAAGCAGAGTGTCAGAAGAGGGAGCAGACAACGCAAGAAACGCAGAAATCCAAGAGGAAGCGGAGACAATGAAGTACACACTCAGAATCGAGACAAACAGCAGGGAACGCATAAAACGCGGAAATTAAGCAAAATCAGAAGTCAAAGAAGAAATCGTAGATAATCATGAGAAAGAGGAGAAAGCGGTGATAACAGAGAGAGTCAGAAGAGACAGCTGAGGCCTCAGAAAACACAGAAATTCAGGAGAAATTGGAGACAATGCTCCGACTAGAGAAAGAGACAAGAAAGAGCTGGCAGAATATAAAACGCAGAAATTAAGCAAAATCAGAATACTACGAAGGAAACGCAGAGCATCAGGAGAAAGTGGAGAATGCCCTGATAAAACAGAGAGTCATAAGAGGTAGCAGACAATGCAAAAAACGCAGAAATACCAGAGGATGCGGAGACAATGAAGTACACACTCAGAATCGAGACAAAAAGCAGGGAACGCACAAAACGCGGAAATTAAGCAAAATCAGAAGTCAACGAAGAAATCGTATATAATCATGAGAAAGAGGAGAAAGCGGTGATGACAGAGAGAGTCAGAAGAGACAGCTGAGGCCTCAGAAAACCCAGAAATTCAGGAGAAATGGGAGACAACGCTCCGACTAGAGAAAGAGACAAGAAACAGCTCCAGACTATAAAACGCAGAAATTAAGCAAAAACAGAAAACTACGAAGGAAACGCAGGGCATCATGAGAAAGTGGAGAATGCGCTGATAAAGCAGAGAGTCAGAAGAGGGAGCAGACAACGCAAAAAACGCAGAAATCCAAGAGGAAGCGGAGACAGTGAAGTACACACTCAGAATCGAGACAAACAGCAGGGAACCATAAAACGCGGAAATTAAGCAAAATCAG
The DNA here is from genome assembly GCA_030848825.1 of Tadarida brasiliensis. NCBI lineage: Eukaryota > Metazoa > Chordata > Mammalia > Chiroptera > Molossidae > Tadarida > Tadarida brasiliensis. The sequence goes on along the minus strand of JAUMIU010000076.1, from coordinate 77,669 downwards.
AGGTCAAAGAAGAAATCGTAGATAATCATGAGAAAGAGGAGAAAATGGTGATAACAGAGAGAGTCCGTACAGACAGCTGAGGCCTTAGAAAACGCAGAAATTCAGGAGAAATGGGAGACAACGCTCCGAATAGAGAAAGAGACACGATACAGCGGGTAGAGTATAAAACGCAGAAATTAAGCAAAATTAGAAAACTACGAAGGAAACGCAGATCATCATGAGAAAGTGGAGAGTGCGCTGATAAAGCAGAGTGTCAGAAGAGGGAGCAGACAACGCAAAAAACGCAGAAATCCAGAGGATGCGGAGACAATGGAGTAAACACTCAGAATCGAGACAAAGAGAAGGGAACGCATAAAACCCGGAAATAAAGCAAAATCAGAAGTCAAAGAAGAAATCGTAGATAATCATGAGAAAGAGGAGAAAGCGGTGATAACAGAGAGAGTCCGTACAGACAGCTGAGGACTCAGAAAACGCAGAAATTCAGGAGAAATGGGAGACAACGCTCCGACTAGAGAAAGAGACGAGATACAGCGGGGAGAGTATAAAACGCAGAAATTAAGCAAAATCAATAAACTACGAAGGACACGCAGAGCATCAGGAGAAAGTGGAGAATGCGCTGATAAAACGGAGAGTCATAAGAGGTAGCAGACAATGCAAAAAACACAGAAATCCAAGAGGAAGCGGAGACAATGAAGTACACACTCAGAATCGAGACAAACAGCAGGGAACGCACAAAACGCGGAAATTAAGCAAAATCAGAAGTCAACGAAGAAATCGTATATAATCATGAGAAAGAGGAGAAAGGGATGATGACAGAGAGAGTCAGAAGAGACAGCTGAGGCCTCAGAAAACGCAGAAATTCAGGAGAAATGGGAGACAACGCTCCGACTAGAGAAAGAGACAAGATACAGCGGGGAGAGTATAAAACACAGAAATTAAGCAAAATCAATAAACTACGAAGGAAACGCAGAGCATCAGGAGAAAGTAGGGAATGCGCTGATAAAACAGAGAGTCATAAGAGGTAGCAGACAATGCAAAAAACGCAGAAATCCAAGAGGAAGCGGAGACAATGAAGTACACACTCAGAATCGAGACAAACAGCAGGGAACGCATATAACGCGGAAATTAAGCAAAATCAGAAGTCAACGAAGAAATCGTAGATAATCATGAGAAAGAGGAGAAAGCGGTGATAACACAGAGAGTCAGAAGAGACAGCTGAGGCTTCAGAAAACGAAGAAATTCAGGAGAAATGGGAGACAACGCTCCGACTAGAGAAAGAGACCAGAAACAGCTGGCAGTCTATAAAACGCAGAAATTAAGCAAAATCAGAATACTACGAAGGAAACGGAGAGCATCATGAGAAAGGGGAGAATGCGCTGATAAAACAGAGTCAGAATAGACAGCTGAGACCCCAGAAAACGCAGAAATTCAGGAGAAATTGGAGACAACGCTCCGACCAGAGAAGGAGACAAGATACAGAGGGGAGAGTATAAAACGCAGAAATTAAGCAAAATCAGAAAACTACGAAGGAATCGCAGAGCATCATGAGAAAGTGGAGAGTGCGCTGATAAAGCAGAGTGTCAGAAGATGGAGCAGACAACGCAAAAAACGCAGAAATCCAAGAGGATGCGGAGACAATGGAGTACACACTCAGAATCGAGACAAAGAGAAGGGAACGCATAGAACGCGGAAATTAAGCAAAATCAGAAGTCAAAGAAGAAATCGTAGATAATCATGAGAAAGAGGAGAAAGCGGTGATAACAGAGAGAGTCAGAAGAGACAGCTGAGGCATCAGAAAACGCAGAAATTCAGGAGAAATGGGAGACAACGCTCCGACTAGAGAAAGAGACAAGATACAGCGGGGAGAGTATAAAACGCAGAAATTAAGCAAAATCAGAAAACTACGAAGGAATCGCAGTGCATCATGAGAAAGTGGAGAATGCGCTGATAAAACAGAGAGTCAGAAGAGACAGCTGAGACCCCAGAAAACGCAGAAATTCAGGAGAAATGGGAGACAACGCTCCGAGTAGAGAGAGAGACAAGATATAGCGGGGAGAGTATAAAACGCAGAAATTAAGCAAAATCAGAAAACTACGGAGGAAACGCAGAGCATCATGAGAAAATGGAGAGTGCGCTGATAAAGCAGAGTGTCAGAAGAGGGAGCAGACAACGCAAAAAACGCAGAAATCCAAGAGGAAGCGGAGACAATGAAGTACACACTCAGAATCGAGACATACAGCAGGGAACGCATAAAACGCGGAAATTAAGCAAAATCAGAAGTCAAAGAAGAAATCGTAGATAATCATGAGAAAGAGGAGAAAGCGGTGATAACAGAGAGATTCCGTACAGACAGCTGAGGCCTCAGAAAACGCAGAAATTCAGGAGAAATGGGAGACAACGCTCCGACTAGAGAAAGAGACCAGAAACAGCTGGCAGTCTATAAAACGCAGAAATTAAGCAAAATCAGAATACTACGAAGGAAACGCAGAGCATCATGAGAAAGGGGAGAATGCGCTGATAAAACAGAGAGTCAGAAGAGGGAGCAGACAACGCAAAAAACGCAGAAATCCAAGAGGAAGCGGAGAAAATGAAGTACACACTCAGAATCGAGACAAACAGCAGGGAACGCATATAACGCGGAAATTAAGCACAATCAGAAGTCAACGAAGAAATCGTAGAGAATCATGAGAAAGAGGAGAAAACGGTGATAACAGAGAGACTACGAACAGACAGCTGAGGCCTCAGAAAACGCCGAAATTCAGGAGAAATGGGAGACAACGCTCCGAATAGAGAAAGAGACAAGATACAGCGGGGAGAGTATAAAACGCAGAAATTAAGCAAAATTAGAAAACTACGAAGGAAACGCAGAGCATCATGAGAAAGTGGAGAGTGCGCTGATAAAGCAGAGTGTCAGAAGAGGGAGCAGACAACGCAAAAAACGGAGAAATCCAAGAGGATGCGGAGACAATGGAGTACACTCTCAGAATCGAGACAAAGAGCAGGGAACACATAAAACGCGGAAATTAAGCAAAATCAGAAGTCAAAGATGAAATCGTAGATAATCATGAGAAAGAGGAGAAAGGGATGATAACAGAGAGAGTCAGAAGAGACAGCTGAGGCCTCAGAAAACGCAGAAATTCAGGAGAAATGGGAGACAACGCTCCGACTAGAGAAAGAGACAAGAAAGAGCTGGCAGAATATAAAACGCAGAAATTAAGCAAAATCAGAATACTACGAAGGAAACGCAGAGCATTATGAGAAAGGGGAGAATGAGCTGATAAAACAGAGAGTCAGAAGAGACAGCTGAGACCCCAGAAAATGCAGAAATTCAGGAGAAATTGGAGACAATGCTCCGACTAGAGAAAGAGACAAGAAACAGCGGGGAGAGTATAAAACGCAGAAATTAAGCAAAATCAGAATACTACGAAGGAAACGCAGAGCATCATGAGAAAGGGGAGAATGAGCTGATAAAACAGAGAGTCAGAAGAGACAGCTGAGACCCCAGAAAACGCAGAAATTCAGGAGAAATGGGAGACAACGCTCCGACCAGAGAAAGAGACAAGATACAGAGGGGAGAGTATAAAACGCAGAAATTAAGCAAAATCAGAAAACTACGAAGGAATCGCAGAGCATCATGAGAAAGTGGAGAGTGCGCTGATAAAGCAGAGTGTCAGAAGAGGGAGTAGACAACGCAAAAAACGCAGAAATCCAAGAGGATGCGGAGACAATGGAGTACACACTCAGAATCGAGACAAAGATAAGGGAACGCATAAAACGCGGAAATTAAGCAAAATCAGAAGTCAAAGAAGAAATCGTAGATAATCATGAGAAAGAGGAGAAAGCGGTGATAACAGAGCGAGTCAGAAGAGACAGCTGAGGCATCAGAAAACTCAGAAATTCAGGAGAAATGGGAGACAACGCTCCGACAAGAGAAAGACACAAGATACAGCGGGGAGAGTATAAAACGCAGAAATTAAGCAAAATCAGAAATCTACGAAGGAATCGCAGTGCATCATGAGAAAGTGGAGAATGCGCTGATAAAACAGAGAGTCAGAAGAGACAGCTGAGACCCCAGAAAACGCAGAAATTCAGGAGAAATTGGAGAAAACGCTACGACCAGAGAAAGAGACAAGATACAGAGGGGAGAGTATAAAACGCAGAAATTAAGCAAAATCAGAAAACTACGAAGGAAACGCAGAGCATCATGAGAAAGGGGAGAATGCGCTGATAAAACAGAGAGTCAGAAGAGGGAGCAGACAACACAAAAAACGCAGAAATCCAAGAGGAAGCCGAGACAATGAAGTACACACTCAGAATCGAGACAAACAGCAGGGAACGCATATAACGCGGAAATTAAGCACAATCAGAAGTCAACGAAGAAATCGTAGAGAATCATGAGAAAGAGGAGAAAACGGTGATAACAGAGAGACTACGAACAGACAGCTGAGGCCTCAGAAAACGCAGAAATTCAGGAGAAATGGGAGACAACGCTCCGACTAGAGAAAGAGACAAGAAACAGCAGGGAGAGTATAAAACGCAGAAATTAAGCAAAAACAGAATATTACGAAGGAAACGCAGAGCATCATGAGAAAGGGGAGAATGAGCTGATAAAACAGAGAGTCAGAAGAGACAGCTGAGACCCCAGAAAACGCAGAAATTCAGGAGAAATGGGAGACAACGCTCCGACTAGAGAAAGAGACAAGAAACAGCTGGCAGACTATAAAACGCAGAAATTAAGCAAAAAGAGAAAACTAAGAAGGAAACACAGAGAATCATGAGAAAGTGGAAAATGCGCTGATAAAGCAGAGAGTCAGAAGAGGGAGCAGACAACGCAAAAAATGCAGAAATCCAAGAGGAAGTGGAGACAGTGAAGTTAACACTCAGAATCGAGACAGACAGCAGGGAACGCATAAAACGCGGAAATTAAGCAAAATCAGAGGTCAAGGAAGAAATCGTAGATAATCATGAGAAAGAGGAGAAAGCGGTGATAACAGAGAGAGTCCGTACAGACAGCTGAGGCCTCAGAAAACGCAGAAATTCAGGAGAAATGGGAGACAACGCTCCGACTAGAGAAAGAGACAAGATACAGCGGGGAGAGTATAAAACACAGAAATTAAGCAAAATCAATAAACTACGAAGGAAACGCAGAGCATCATGAGAAAGTGGAGAGTGCGCTGATAAAGCAGAGAGTCAGAAGAGGGAGCAGACAACGCAAAAAACGCAGAAATCCAAGAGGAAGCGGAGACAATGAAGTACACACTCAGAATCGGGACAAACAGCAGGGAACGCATATAACGCGGAAATTAAGCAAAATCAGAAGTCAACGAAGAAATCGTAGATAATCATGAGAAAGAGGAGAAAGCGGTGATAACAGAGAGAGTCAGAAGAGACAGCTGAGGCCTCAGAAAACGCAGAAATTCAGGAGAAATGGGAGACAACGCTCCGACCAGAGAAAGAGACAAGATACAGAGGGGAGAGTATAAAACGCAGAAATTAAGCAAAATCAGAATACTACGAAGGAAACGCAGAGCATCATGAGAAAGGGGAGAATGCGCTGATAAAGCCGACAGTCAGAAGAGGGAGCAGACAACGCAAAAAACGCAGAAATCCAAGAGGAAGCGGAGACAATGAAGTACACACTCAGAATCGAGACAAACTGCAGGGAACGCATTAAACGCGGAAATTAAGCAAAATCAGTAGTCAACGAAGAAATCGTAGATAATCATGAGAAAGAGGAGAAAGCGGTGATAACAGAGAGAGTCAGAAGAGACAGCTGAGGCCTCAGATAATGCAGAAATTCAGGAGAAATGGGAGACAACGCTCCGACTAGAGAAAGAGACCAGAAACAGCTGGCAGTGTATAAAACGCAGAAATTAAGCAAAATCAGAATACTACGAAGGAAACGCAGAGCATCATGAGAAAGGGGAGAATGCGCTGATAAAACAGAGAGTCAGAAGAGACAGCTGAGACCCCAGAAAACGCAGAAATTCAGGAGAAATTGGAGAAAACGCTACGACCAGAGAAAGAGACAAGATACAGAGGGGAGAGTATAAAACGCAGAAATTAAGCAAAATCAGAAAACTACGAAGGAAACGCAGAGCATCATGAGAAAGGGGAGAATGCGCTGATAAAACAGAGAGTCAGAAGAGGGAGCAGACAACACAAAAAACGCAGAAATCCAAGAGGAAGCCGAGACAATGAAGTACACACTCAGAATCGAGACAAACAGCAGGGAACGCATATAACGCGGAAATTAAGCACAATCAGAAGTCAACGAAGAAATCGTAGAGAATCATGAGAAAGAGGAGAAAACGGTGATAACAGAGAGACTACGAACAGACAGCTGAGGCCTCAGAAAACGCAGAAATTCAGGAGAAATGGGAGACAACGCTCCGACTAGAGAAAGAGACAAGAAACAGCAGGGAGAGTATAAAACGCAGAAATTAAGCAAAAACAGAATATTACGAAGGAAACGCAGAGCATCATGAGAAAGGGGAGAATGAGCTGATAAAACAGAGAGTCATAAGAGACAGCTGAGACCCCAGAAAACGCAGAAATTCAGGAGAAATGGGAGACAACGCTCCGACTAGAGAAAGAGACAAGAAACAGCTGGCAGACTATAAAACGCAGAAATTAAGCAAAAAGAGAAAACTAAGAAGGAAACACAGAGAATCATGAGAAAGTGGAAAATGCTCTGATAAAGCAGAGAGTCAAAAGAGGGAGCAGACAACGCAAAAAATGCAGAAATCCAAGAGGAAGTGGAGACTGTGAAGTTAACACTCAGAATCGAGACAGACAGCAGGGAACGCATAAAACGCGGAAATTAAGCAAAATCAGAGGTCAAGGAAGAAATCGTAGATAATCATGAGAAAGAGGAGAAAACAGAGATAACAGAGAGAGTCCGTACAGACAGCTGAGGCCTCAGAAAACGCAGAAATTCAGGAGAAATGGGAGACAACGCTCCGACTAGAGAAAGAGACAAGATACAGCGGGGAGAGTATAAAACACAGAAATTAAGCAAAATCAATAAACTACGAAGGAAACGCAGAGCATCATGAGAAAGTGGAGAGTGCGCTGATAAAGCAGAGAGTCAGAAGAGGGAGCAGACAACGCAAAAAACGCAGAAATCCAAGAGGAAGCGGAGACAATGAAGTACACACTCAGAATCGGGACAAACAGCAGGGAACGCATATATCGCGGAAATTAAGCAAAATCAGAAGTCAACGAAGAAATCGTAGATAATCATGAGAAAGAGGAGAAAGCGGTGATAACAGAGAGAGTCAGAAGAGACAGCTGAGGCCTCAGAAAACGCAGAAATTCAGGAGAAATGGGAGACAAAGCTCCGACCAGAGAAAGAGACAAGATACAGAGGGGAGAGTATAAAACGCAGAAATTAAGCAAAATCAGAATACTACGAAGGAAACGCAGAGCATCATGAGAAAGGGGAGAATGCGCTGATAAAGCCGACAGTCAGAAGAGGGAGCAGACAACGCAAAAAACGCAGAAATCCAAGAGGAAGCGGAGACAATGAAGTACACACTCAGAATCGAGACAAACTGCAGGGAACGCATTAAACGCGGAAATTAAGCAAAATCAGTAGTCAACGAAGAAATCGTAGATAATCATGAGAAAGAGGAGAAAGCGGTGATAACAGAGAGAGTCAGAAGAGACAGCTGAGGCCTCAGATAATGCAGAAATTCAGGAGAAATGGGAGACAACGCTCCGACTAGAGAAAGAGACCAGAAACAGCTGGCAGTGTATAAAACGCAGAAATTAAGCAAAATCAGAATACTACGAAGGAAACGCAGAGCATCATGAGAAAGGGGAGAATGCGCTGATAAAACAGAGAGTCAGAAGAGACAGCTGAGACCCCAGAAAACGCAGAAATTCAGGAGAAATTGGAGACAACGCTCCGAATAGAGAAAGAGACAAGATACAGCGGGGAGAATATAAAACGCAGAAATTAAGCAAAATTAGAAAACTACGAAAGAAACGCAGAGCATCATGAGAAAGTGGAGAGTGCGCTGATAAAGCAGAGTGTCAGAAGAGGGAGCAGACAACGCAAAAAACGCAGAAATCCAAGAGGAAGCGGAGACAGTGAAGTACACACTCAGAATCGAGACAAAGAGCAGGGAACGCATAAAACGCGGAAATTAAGCAAAATCAGAAGTCAACGAAGAAATCGTAGATAATCATGAGAAAGAGGAGAAAGCGGTGATAACAGAGAGAGTCAGAAGAGACAGCTGAGGCCTCAGAAAATGCAGAAATTCAGGAGAAATTGGAGACAACGCTCCGACTAGAGAAAGAGACAAGAAAGAGCTGGCAGAATATAAAACGCAGAAATTAAGCAAAATCAGAATATTACGAAGGAAACGCAGAGCATCATGAGAAAGGGGAGAATGAGCTGATAAAACAGAGAGTCAGAAGAGACAGCTGAGACCCCAGAAAACGCAGAAATTCAGGAGAAATGGGAGACAACGCTCCGACTAGAGAAAGAGACAAGAAACAGCTGGCAGACTATAAAACGCAGAAATTAAGCAAAAAGAGAAAACTAAGAAGGAAACACAGAGAATCATGAGAAAGTGGAAAATGCGCTGATAAAGCAGCGAGTCAAAAGAGGGAGCAGACAACGCAAAAAATGCAGAAATCCAAGAGGAAGTGGAGACTGTGAAGTTAACACTCAGAATCGAGACAGACAGCAGGGAACGCATAAAACGCGGAAATTAAGCAAAATCAGAGGTCAAGGAAGAAATCGTAGATAATCATGAGAAAGAGGAGAAAACAGAGATAACAGAGAGAGTCCGTACAGACAGCTGAGGCCTCAGAAAACGCAGAAATTCAGGAGAAATGGGAGACAACGCTCCGACTAGAGAAAGAGACAAGATACAGCGGGGAGAGTATAAAACACAGAAATTAAGCAAAATCAATAAACTACGAAGGAAACGCAGAGCATCATGAGAAAGTGGAGAGTGCGCTGATAAAGCAGAGAGTCAGAAGAGGGAGCAGACAACGCAAAAAACGCAGAAATCCAAGAGGAAGCGGAGACAATGAAGTACACACTCAGAATCGGGACAAACAGCAGGGAACGCATATATCGCGGAAATTAAGCAAAATCAGAAGTCAACGAAGAAATCGTAGATAATCATGAGAAAGAGGAGAAAGCGGTGATAACAGAGAGAGTCAGAAGAGACAGCTGAGGCCTCAGAAAACGCAGAAATTCAGGAGAAATGGGAGACAAAGCTCCGACCAGAGAAAGAGACAAGATACAGAGGGGAGAGTATAAAACGCAGAAATTAAGCAAAATCAGAATACTACGAAGGAAACGCAGAGCATCATGAGAAAGGGGAGAATGCGCTGATAAAACAGAGAGTCAGAAGAGGGAGCAGACAACGCAAAAAACGCAGAAATCCAAGAGGAAGCGGAGACAATGAAGTACACACTCAGAATCGAGACAAACAGCAGGGAACGCATAAAACGCGGAAATTAAGCAAAATCAGAAGTCAACGAAGAAATCGTAGATAATCATGAGAAAGAGGAGAAAGCGGTGATAACAGAGAGAGTCAGAAGAGACAGCTGAGGCCTCAGAAAATGCAGAAATTCAGGAGAAATGGGAGACAACGCTCCGACTAGAGAAAGAGACAAGATACAGCGGGGAGAGTATAAAACGCAGAAATTATGAAAAATCAGAAAACTACGAAGGAAACGCAGAGCATCATGAAAAAGTGGAGAATGCGCTGATAAACCAGAGAGTCAGAAGAGGGAGCAGACAACGCAAAAAACGCAGAAATCCAAGAGGATGCGGAGACAATGGAGTACACACACAGAATCGATACAATCAGCAGGGAACGCATATAACGAGGAAATTAAGCAAAATCAGAAGTCAACGAAGAAATAGTAGATAATCATGAGAAAGAGGAGAAAGCGGTGAAAACAGAGAGACTACGAACAGAAAGCTGAGGCCTCAGAACACAGAAATTCAGGATAAATGGGAGACAACGCTCCGACTAGAGAAAGAGACAAGAAACAGCGGGGAGAGTATAAAACGCAGAAATTAAACAAAATCAGAATACTACGAAGGAAACGCAGAGCATCATGATAAAGGGGAGAATGCGCTGATAAAACAGAGAGTCAGAAGAGACAGCAGAGACCCCAGAAAACGCAGAAATTCAGGAGAAATGGGAGACAACGCTCCGACTAGAAAAAGAGACAAGATACAGAGGGGAGAGTATAAAACGCAGAAATTAAGCAAACTCAGAAAACTAAGAAGGAATCGCAGAGCATCATGAGAAAGTGGAGAATAAGCTGATGAAACAGAGAGTCAGAAGAGGGAGCAGACAACGCAAAAAACGCAGAAATCCAAGAGGAAGCGGATACAATGAAGTACACACTCAGAATCGGGACAAACAGCAGGGAACGCATAAAACGCGGAAATTAAGCAAAATCAGAAGTGAACGAAGAAATCGTAGATAATCATGAGAAAGAGGAGAAAGCGGTGATGACAGAGAGAGTCAGAAGAGACAGCTGAGGCCTCAGAAAACCCAGAAATTTAGGAGAAATGGGAGACAACGCTCCGACGAGAGAAAGAGACAAGAAACAGCTCCAGACTATAAAAAGCAGAAATTAAGCAAAAACAGAAAACAACGAAGGAAACGCAGAGCATCATGAGAGAGTGGAGAATGCGCTGATAAAGCAGAGAGTCAGAAGAGGGAGCAGACAACTCAAAAAACGCAGAAATCCAGGAGGAAGCGGAGACAATGAAGTACACACTCAGAATCCAGGCAAACAGCAGGGAACGCCTATAACCCGGAAATTAAGCAAAATCAGAAGTCAACGAAGAAATCGTAGATAATCATGAGAAAGAGGAGAAAGCGGTGGTAACAGACAGACTACGAACAGACAGCTGAGGCCTCAGAAAACGCAGAAATTCAGGAGAAATGGGAGACAACGCTCCGACTAGAGAAAGAGACCAGAAACAGCTGGCAGACTATAAAACGCAGAAATTAAGCAAAATCAGAATACTACGAAGGAAACGCAGAGCATCATGAGAAAGGGGAGAATGCGCTGATAAAACAGAGAGTCAGAAGAGACAGCTGAGACCCCAGAAAACGCAGATTCAGGAGAAATTGAAGACAACACTCCGACCAGAGAAAGAGACAAGATACAGAGGGGAGAGTATAAAACGCAGAAATTAAGCAAAATCAGAAAACTGCGAAGGAAACGCACAGCATCATGAGAAAGGGGAGAATGCGCTGATAAAACAGAGAGTCAGAAGAGGGAGCAGACAACACAAAAAACGCAGAAATCCAAGAGGAAGCGGAGACAATGAAGTACACACTCAGAATCGAGACAAACAGCAGGTTACGCATAAAACGCGGAAATTAAGCAAAATCTGAAGTCAACGAAGAAATCGTAGATAATCATGAGAAAGAGGAGAAAGCGGTGATAACAGAGAGAGTCAGAAGAGACAGCTGAGACCCCAGAAAACGCAGAAATTCAGGAGAAATGGGAGACAACGCTCCGAGTAGACAAAGAGACAAGATATAGCGGGGAGAGTATAAAACGCAGAAATTAAGCAAAATCAGAAAACTACGAAGGAAACGCAGAGCATCATGAGAAAATGGAGAGTGCGCTGATAAAGCAGAGTGTCAGAAGAGGGAGCAGACAACGCAAAAAACGCAGAAATCCAAGAGGAAGCAGAGACAGTGAAGTACACACTCAGAATCGAGACAAACAGCAGGGAACGCATAAAACGCGGAAATTAAGCAAAATCAGAGGTCAAAGAAGAAATCATAGATAATCATGAGAAAGAGGAGAATGCGGTGATAACAGAGAGAGTCCGTACAGACAGCTGAGGCCTAAGAAGACGCAGAAATTCAGGAGAAATGGGAGACAACGCTCCGACTAGAGAAAGAGACCAGAAATAGCTGGCAGACTATAAAACGCAAAAATTAAGCAAAATCAGAAAACTACGAAGGAAACGCAGAGCATCATGGGAAAGGGGAGAATGCGCTGATAAAACAGAGAGTCAGAAGGGACAGCTGAGACCCCAGAAAATGCAGAAATTCAGGAGAAGTTGGAGACAATGCTCCGACCAGAGAAAGAGACAAGATACAGAGGGGAGAGTATAAAACGCAGAAATTAAGCAAAATCAGAAAACTACGAAGGAAACGCAGAGCATCATGAGAAAGGGGAGAATGCGGTGATAAAACAGAGAGTCAGAAGAGGGAGCAGACAACGCAAAAAACCCAGAAATCCAAGAGGAAGCGGAGACAATGAAGTACACACTCAGAATCGAGACAAACAGCAGGGAACGCATAAAACGCGGAAATTAAGCAAAATCAGAAGTCAACTTAGAAATCGTAGATAATCATAAGAAAGAGGAGAAAGCGGTGATAACAGAGAGAGTCAGAAGAGACAGCTGAGGCCTCAGAAAACGCAGAAATTCAGGAGAAATGGGAGACAACGCTCCGACTAGAGAAAGAGACAAGAAACAGCTGGCAGACTGTAAAATGCAGAAATTAAGCAAAAAGAGAAAACTAAGAAGGAAACAAAGAGCATCATGAGAAAGTGGAAAATGCGCTGATAAAGCAGACAGACAGAACAGGGAGCAGACAATGCAAAAAACGCAGAAATCCAGGAGGAAGCGGAGACAATGAAGTACACACTCAGAATCCAGGCAAACAGCAGGAAACGCATATAACGCGGAAATTAAGCAAAATCAGAAGTCAACGAAGAAATCGTAGATAATCATGAGAAAGAGGAGAAAGCGGTGATAACAGAGAGGTTACGAACAGACAGCTGAGGCCTCAGAAAACGCAGAAATTCAGGAGAAATGGGAGACAACGCTCCGACTAGAGAAAGAGACCAGAAACAGCTGGCAGAGTATAAAACGCAGAAATTAAGCAAAATCAGAACACTACGAAACAAACGCAGAGCATCATGAGAAAGGGGAGAATGCGCTGATAAAACAGAGTCAGAAGAGACAGCTGAGACCCCAGAAAACGCAGAAATTCAGGAGAAATTGGAGACAACGCTCCGACCAGAGAAAGAGACAAGATACAGAGGGGAGAGTATAAAACGCAGAAATTAAGCAAAATCAGAAAACTACGAAGGAATCGCAGAGCATCATGAGAAAGTGGAGAGTGCGCTGATAAAGCAGAGTGTCAGAAGAGGGAGCAGACAACGCAAAAAACGCAGAAATCCAAGAGGATGCGGAGACAATGGAGTACACACTCAGAATCGAGACAAAGAGAAGGGAACGCATAGAACGCGGAAATTAAGCAAAATCAGAAGTCAAAGAAGAAATCGTAGATAATCATGAGAAAGAGGAGAAAGCGGTGATAACAGAGAGAGTCAGAAGAGACAGCTGAGGCATCAGAAAACGCAGAAATTCAGGAGAAATGGGAGACAACGCTCCGACTAGAGAAAGAGACAAGATACAGCGGGGAGAGTATAAAACGCAGAAATTAAGCAAAATCAGAAAACTACGAAGGAATCGCAGTGCATCATGAGAAAGTGGAGAATGCGCTGATAAAACAGAGAGTCAGAAGAGACAGCTGAGACCCCAGAAAACGCAGAAATTCAGGAGAAATTGGAGACAACGCTACGACCAGAGAAAGAGACAAGATACAGAGGGGAGAGTATAAAACGCAGAAATTAAGCAAAATCAGAAAACTACGAAGGAAAAGCAGAGCATCATGAGAAAGGGGAGAATGCGCTGATAAAACAGAGAGTCAGAAGAGGGAGCAGACAACACAAAAAACGCAGAAATCCAAGAGGAAGCCGAGACAGTGAAGTACACACTCAGAATCGAGACAAACAGCAGGGAACGCATATAACGCGGAAATTAAGCACAATCAGAAGTCAACGAAGAAATCGTAGAGAATCATGAGAAAGAGGAAAAAACGGTGATAACAGAGAGACTACGAACAGACAGCTGAGGCCTCAGAAAACGCAGAAATTCAGGAGAAATGGGAGACAACGCTCCGACTAGAGAAAGAGACAAGAAACAGCAGGGAGAGTATTAAAGGCAGAAATTAAGTAAATCAGAATACTACTAAGGAAACGCAGAGCATCATGAGAAAGCGGAGAATGCGCTGATAAAACAGAGAGTCAGAAGAGACAGCTGATACCCCAGAAAACGCAGAAATTCAGGAGAAATGGGAGACAACGCTCTGAGTAGAGAGAGAGACAAGATATAGCGGGGAGAGTATAAAACGCAGAAATTAAGCAAAATCAGAAAACTACGAAGGAAACGCAGAGCATCATGAGAAAATGGAGAGTGCGCTGATAAAGCAGAGTGTCAGAAGAGGGAGCAGACAACGCAAAAAACGCAGAAATCCAAGAGGATGCGGAGACAATGGAGTACACACTCAGAATCGAGACATACAGCAGGGAACGCATAAAACGCGGAAATTAAGCAAAATCAGAAGTCAAAGAAGAAATCGTAGATAATCATGAGAAAGAGGAGAAAGCAGTGATAACAGAGAGAGTCCGTACAGACAGCTGAGGCCTCAGAAAACGCAGAAATTCAGGAGAAATGGGAGACAACGCTCCGACTAGAGAAAGAGACCAGAAACAGCTGGCAGTCTATAAAACGCAGAAATTAAGCAAAATCAGAATACTACGAAGGAAACGCAGAGCATCATGAGAAAGGGGAGAATGCGCTGATAAAACAGAGAGTCAGAAGAGGGAGCAGACAACGCAAAAAACGCAGAAATCCAAGAGGAAGCGGAGAAAATGAAGTACACACTCAGAATCGAGACAAACAGCAGGGAACGCATATAACGCGGAAATTAAGCACAATCAGAAGTCAACGAAGAAATCGTAGAGAATCATGAGAAAGAGGAGAAAACGGTGATAACAGAGAGACTACGAACAGACAGCTGAGGCCTCAGAAAACGCCGAAATTCAGGAGAAATGGGAGACAACGCTCCGAATAGAGAAAGAGACAGGATACAGCGGGGAGAGTATAAAACGCAGAAATTAAGCAAAATTAGAAAACTACGAAGGAAACGCAGAGCATCATGAGAAAGTGGAGAGTGCGCTGATAAAGCAGAGTGTCAGAAGAGGGAGCAGACAACGCAAAAAACGGAGAAATCCAAGAGGATGCGGAGACAATGGAGTACACTCTCAGAATCGAGACAAAGAGCAGGGAACACATAAAACGCGGAAATTAAGCAAAATCAGAAGTCAAAGATGAAATCGTAGATAATCATGAGAAAGAGGAGAAAGGGATGATAACAGAGAGAGTCAGAAGAGACAGCTGAGGCCTCAGAAAACGCAGACATTCAGGAGAAATGGGAGACAACGCTCCGACTAGAGAAAGAGACCAGAAACAGCTGGCAGTCTATAAAACGCAGAAATTAAGCAAAATCAGAATACTACGAAGGAAACGCAGAGCATTATGAGAAAAGGGAGAATGAGCTGATAAAACTGAGAGTCAGAAGAGACAGCTGAGACCCCAGAAAATGCAGAAATTCAGGAGAAATGGGAGACAACGCTCCGACTAGAGAAAGAGGCAAGAAACAGCGGGGAGAGTATAAAACGCAGAAATTAAGCAAAATCAGAATACTACGAAGGAAACGCAGAGCATCATGAGAAAGGGGAGAATGAGCTGATAAAACAGAGAGTCAGAAGAGACAGCTGAGACCCCAGAAAACGCAGAAATTCAGGAGAAATGGGAGACAACGCTCCGACCAGAGAAAGAGACAAGATACAGAGGGGAGAGTATAAAACGCAGAAATTAAGCAAAATCAGAAAACTACGAAGGAATCGCAGAGCATCATGAGAAAGTGGAGAGTGCGCTGATAAAGCAGAGTGTCAGAAGAGGGAGCAGACAACGCAAAAAACGCAGAAATCCAAGAGGATGCGGAGACAATGGAGTACACACTCAGAATCGAGACAAAGAGAAGGGAACGCATAAAACGCGGAAATTAAGCAAAATCAGAAGTCAAAGAAGAAATCGTAGATAATCATGAGAAAGAGGAGAAAGCGGTGATAACAGAGAGAGTCAGAAGAGACAGCTGAGGCATCAGAAAACTCAGAAATTCAGGAGAAATGGGAGACAACGCTCCGACTAGAGAAAGACACAAGATACAGCGGGGAGAGTATAAAACGCAGAAATTAAGCAAAATCAGAAATCTACGAAGGAATCGCAGTGCATCATGAGAAAGTGGAGAATGCGCTGATAAAACAGAGAGTCAGAAGAGACAGCTGAGACCACAGAAAACGCAGAAATTCAGGAGAAATTGGAGAAAACGCTCCGACCAGAGAAAGAGACAAGATACAGAGGGGAGAGTATAAAACGCAGAAATTAAGCAAAATCAGAAAACTACGAAGGAAACGCAGAGCATCATGAGAAAGGGGAGAATGCGCTGATAAAACAGAGAGTCAGAAGAGGGAGCCGACAACACAAAAAACGCAGAAATCCAAGAGGAAGCCGAGACAATGAAGTACACACTCAGAATCGAGACAAACAGCAGGGAACGCATATAACGCGGAAATTAAGCACAATCAGAAGTCAACGAAGAAATCGTAGAGAATCATGAGAAAGAGGAGAAAACGGTGATAACAGAGAGACTACGAACAGACAGCTGAGGCCTCAGAAAACACAGAAATTCAGGAGAAATGGGAGACAACGCTCCGACTAGAGAAAGAGACAAGAAACAGCAGGGAGAGTATAAAACGCAGAAATTAAGCAAAAACAGAATACTACGAAGGAAACGCAGAGCATCATGAGAAAGGGGAGAATGCGGTGATAAAACAGACAGTCAGAAGAGACAGCTGAGACCCCAGAAAACACAGAAATTCAGGAGAAATGGGAGACAACGCTCCGAGTAGAGAAAGAGAGAAGATATAGCGGGGAGAGTATAAAACGTAGAAATTAAGCAAAATCAGAAAACTACGAAGGAAACGCAGAGCATCATGAGAAAGTGGAAAATGCGCTGATAAACCAGAGAGTCAGAAGAGGGAGCAGGCAACGCAAAAAACGCAGAAATCCAAGAGGAAGCGGAGACAGTGAAGTACACACTCAGAATTGAGACAAACAGCAGGGAACGCATAAAACGCGGAAATTAAGCAAAATCAGAGGTCAAAGAAGAAATCGTAGATAATCATGAGAAAGAGGAGAAAGCGGTGATAACAGAGAGAGTCAGAAGAGACAGCTGAGGCCTTAGAAAACGCAGAAATTCAGGAGAAATGGGAGACAACGCTCCGACTAGAGAAAGAGACAAGAAAGAGCTGGCAGAATATAAAACGCAGAAATTAAGCAAAATCAGAATACTACGAACGAAACGCAGAGCATCATGAGAAAGGGGAGAATGAGCTGATAAAACAGAGAGTCAGAAGAGACAGCTGAGACCCCAGAAAATGCAGAAATTCAGGAGAAATGGGAGACAACGCTCAGACTAGAGAAAGAGACAAGAAAGAGCGGGGAGAGTATAAAACGCAGAAATTAAGCAAAATCAGAATACTACGAAGGAAACGCAGAGCATCATGAGAAAGTGGAAAATGCGCTGATAAACCAGAGAGTCAGAAGAGGGAGCAGGCAACGCAAAAAACGCAGAAATCCAAGAGGAAGCGGAGACAATGAAGTACACACTCAGAATCGGGACAAACAGCAGGGAACGCATATATCGCGGAAATTAAGCAAAATCAGAAGTCAACGAAGAAATCGTAGATAATCATGAGAAAGAGGAGAAAGCGGAGATAACAGAGAGAGTCAGAAGAGACAGCTGAGGCCTCAGAAAACGCAGAAATTCAGGAGAAATGGGAGACAACGCTCCGACTAGAGAAAGAGACAAGAAACAGCTGGCAGACTATAAAACGCAGAAATTAGGAAAAACAGAAAACTACGAAGGAAACGCAGAGCATCATGAGAAAGTGGAGAATGCGCTGATAAAGCAGAGAGTCAGAAGAGGGAGCAGACAACGCAAAAACGCAGAAATCCAAGAGGAAGCTGAGACAATGAAGTACACACTCAGAATAGGGACAAACAGCAGGGAACGCATATAATGCGGAAATTAAGCAAAATCAGAAGTCAAAGAAGAAATCGTAGATAATCATGAGAAAGAGGAGAAAGAGGTGATAACAGAGAGACTACGATCAGACAGCTGAGGCCTCAGAAAACGCAGAAATTCAGGAGAAATGGGAGAGAAAGCTCAGACTAGAGAACGAGACAGGAAACAGTGGGAAGAGTATAAAACGAAGAAATTAAGCAAAAACAGGAAACTACGAAGGAAACGCAGAGCATCATGTGAAAGTGGAGAATGCGCTGATAAAGCAGAGTGTCAGAAGAGAAAGCAGACAACACAAAAAACGCAGAAATCCAAGTGGAAGCGGAGTCAGTGAAGACCACACTCAGAATCGAGACAAAGAGCAGGGAACGCATAAAACGCGGAAATTAAACAAAATCAGAAGTCAAAGAAGATTTCGGAGATAATCATGAGAAAGAGGAGAAAGCAGAGATAACAGAGAGAGTCAGAAGAGACAGCTGAGGCATCAGAAAACGCAGAAATTCAGGAGAAATGGGAGAAAATGCTCCGACTAGTGAAAGAGACAACATACAGCGGGGAGAGTATAAAACGCAGAAATTAAGCAAAAACAGAAAACTACGAAGGAAACGCAGAGCATCATGAGAAAGTGGAGAGTGCGCTGATAAAGCAGAGAGTCAGAAGAGGGAGCAGACAACGCAAAAAACGCAGAAATCCAAGAGGAAGCGGAGACAATGAAGTATACACTCAGAATCCAGGCAAACAGCAGGGAACGCATATAACGCGGAAATTAAGCAAAATCAGAAGTCAACGAAGAAATCGTAGATAATCATGAGAAAGAGGAGAAAGCGGTGATATCAGAGAGGTTACGAACAGACAGCTGAGGCCTCAGAAAATGCAGAAATTCAGGAGAAATGGGAGACAACGCTCCGACTAGAGAAAGAGACCAGAAACAACTGGCAGAGTATAAAACGCAGAAATTAAGCAAAATCAGAATACTACGAAGGAAACGCAGAGCATCATGAGAAAGGGGAGAATGCGCTGATAAAACAGAGAGTCAGAAGAGACAGCTGAGACCCCAGAAAATGCAGAAATTCAGGAGAAATGGGGGACAATGCTCCGACTAGAGAAAGAGACAAGAAACAGCGTGGAGAGTATAAAACGCAGAAATTAAGCAAAATCAGAATACTACGAAGGAAACGCAGAGCATCATGAGAAAGGGGAGAATGAGCTGATAAAACAGAGAGTCAGAAGAGACAGCTGAGACCCCAGAAAACGCAGAAATTCAGGAGAAATTGGAGACAACGCTCCGACTAGAGAAAGAGACAAGAAACAGCTGGCAGACTATAAAACGCAAAAATTAAGCAAAAAGAGAAAACTAAGAAGGAAACACAGATCATCATGAGAAAGTGGAGAATGCGCTGATAAAGCAGAGAGTCAGAAGAGGGAGCAAACAACGCAAAAAACGCAGAAATCCAAGAGGAAGCGGAGACAATGAAGTATACACTCAGAATCAAGGCAAACAGCAGGGAACGCATATAACGCGGAAATTAAGCAAAATCAGAAGTCAACGAAGAAATCGTAGATAATCATGAGAAAGAGGAGAAAGCGGTGATATCAGAGAGGTTACGAACAGACAGCTGAGGCCTCAGAAAATGCAGAAATTCAGGAGAAATGGGAGACAACGCTCCGACTAGAGAAAGAGACCAGAAACAACTGGCAGAGTATAAAACGCAGAAATTAAGCAAAATCAGAATACTACGAAGGAAATGCAGAGCATCATGAGAAAGGGGAGAATGCGCTGATAAAACAGAGAGTCAGAAGAGACAGCTGAGACCCCAGAAAACGCAGAAATTCAGGAGAAATGGGAGACAATGCTCCGACCAGAGAAAGAGACAAGATAGAGAGGGGAGAGTATAAAACGCAGAAATTAAGCAAAATCAGGAAATTACGAAGGAAACGCAGAGCATCATGAGAAAGGGAGAATACGCTTATAAAACAGAGAGTCAGAAGAGGGAGCAGACAACGCAAAAAACGCAGAAATCCAAGAGGAAGCGGAGACAATGAAGTACACACTCAGAATCGAGACAAACAGCAGGGAACGCATAAAACGCGGAAATTAAGCAAAATCAGAAGTCAACGAAGAAATCGTAGATAATCATGAGAAAGAGGAGAAAGCGGTGATAACAGAGAGAGTCGGAAGAGACAGCTGAGGCCTCAGAAAACGCAGAAATTCAGGAGAAATGGGAGACAACGCTCCGACCAGAGAAAGAGACAAGAAACAGCGGGGAGAGTATAAAACGCAGAAATTAAGCAAAATCAGAATACTACGAAGGAAACGCAGAGCATCATGAGAAAGGGGAGAATGCGCTGATAAAACAGAGAGTCAGAAGAGACCGCTGAGACCCCAGAAAACGCAGAAATTCAGGAGAAATGGGAGACAACGCACCGACTATAGAAAGAGACAAGATACAGCGGGGAGAGTATAAAAGGCAGAAATTAAGCAAAATCAGAAAACTACGAAGGCAACGCAGAGCATCATGAGAAAGTGGAGAATGCGCTGATAAAACAGAGAGTCAGAAGAGGGAGCAGACAACGCAAAAAACGAAGAAATCCAAGAGGAAGCGGAGACAATGAAGTACACACTCAGAATCGGGACAAACAGCAGGGAACGCATATAACGCGGAAATTAAGCAAAATCAGAAGTCAACGAAGAAATCGTAGATAATCATGAGAAAGAGGAGAAAGCGGTGATAACAGAGAGAGTCAGAAGGGACAGCTGAGGCCTCAGAAAACGCAGAAATTCAGGAGAAATGGGAGACAACGCTCGGACTAGAGAAAGAGACAAGAAACAGCGGGGAGAGTATAAAACGCAGAAATTAAGCAAAATCAGAATACTACGAAGGAAACGCAGAGCATCATGAGAAGTGGAGAGTGCGCTGATAAAGCTGAGTGTCAGAAGAAGGAGCAGACAAACGCAAAAAACGCAGAAATCAAGAGGATGCGGAGACAATGCAGTACACACTCAGAATCGAGACAAAGAGAAGGGAACGCATAAAACGCGGAAATTAAGCAAAATCAGAAGTCAAGAAGAAATCGTAGATAATCATGAGAAAGAGGAGAAAGCGGTGATAACAGAGAGAGTCAGAAGAGACAGCTGAGGCCTCAGAAAACGCAGAAATTCAGGAGAAATGGGAGACAACGCTCCGACTAGAGAAAGAGACAAGATACAGCGGGGAGAGTATAAAACGCAGAAATTAAGCAAATTCAGAAAACTTCGAAGGAATCGCAGTGCATCATGAGAAAGTGGAGTATGAGCTGATGAAACAGAGAGTCAGAAGAGGGAGCAGACAACGCAAAAAACGCAGAAATCCAAGAGGAAGCGGAGACAATAAAGTACACACTCAGAATCGAGACAAACAGCAGGGAACGCATATAACGCGGAAATTAAGCAAAATCAGAAGTCAACGAAGAAATCGTAGAGAATCATGAGAAAGAGGAGAAAGCGGTGATAACAGAGAGAGTCAGAAGAGACAGCTGAGGCCTCAGAAAACGCAGAAATTCAGGAGAAATGGGAGACAACGCTCCGACTAGAGAAAGAGACCAGAAACAGCTGGCAGTGTATAAAACGCAGAAATTAAGCAAAATCAGAATACTACGAAGGAAACGCAGAGCATCATGAGAAAGGGGAGAATGCGCTGATAAAACAGAGAGTCAGAAGAGACAGCTGAGACCCCAGAAAACGCAGAAATTCAGGAGAATTTGGAGACAACGCTCCGAATAGAGAAAGAGACAAGATACAGCGGGGAGAGTATAAAACGCAGAAATTAAGCAAAATTAGAAAACTACGAAAGAAACGCAGAGCATCATGAGAAAGTGGAGAGTGCGCTGAGAAAGCAGAGTGTCAGAAGAGGGAGCAGACAACGCAAAAAACGCAGAAATCCAAGAGGAAGCGGAGACAGTGAAGTACACACTCAGAATCGAGACAAAGAGCAGGGAACGCATAAAACGCAGAAATTAAGCAAAATCAGAAGTCAACGAAGAAATCGTAGATAATCATGAGAAAGAGGAGAAAGCGGTGATAACAGAGAGAGTCAGAAGAGACAGCTGAGGCCTCACAAAACGCAGAAATTCAGGAGAAATTGGAGACAACGCTCCGACTTGAGAAAGAGACAAGAAAGAGCTGGCAGAATACAAAACGCAGAAATTAAGCAAAATCAGAATACTACGAAGGAAACGCAGAGCATCATGAGAAAGGGGAGAATGAGCTGATAAAACAGAGAGTCAGAAGAGACAGCTGAGACCCCAGAAAACGCAGAAATTCAGGAGAAATGGGAGACAACGCTCCGACTAGAGAAAGAGACAAGAAACAGCTGGCAGACTATAAAACGCAGAAATTAAGCAAAAAGAGAAAACTAAGAAGGAAACACAGAGAATCATGAGAAAGTGGAAATGCGCTGATAAAGCAGAGAGTCAGAAGAGGGAGCAGACAACGCAAAAAATGCAGAAATCCAAGAGGAAGTGGAGACAGTGAAGTTAACACTCAGAATCGAGACAGACAGCAGGGAACGCATAAAACGCGGAAATTAAGCAAAATCAGAGGTCAAGGAGAAATCGTAGATAATCATGAGAAAGAGGAGAAAGCGGTGATAACAGAGAGAGTCCGTACAGACAGCTGAGGCCTCAGAAAACGCAGAAATTCAGGAGAAATCGGAGACAACGCTCCGACTAGAGAAAGAGACAAGATACAGCGGGGAGAGTATAAAACACAGAAATTAAGCAAAATCAATAAACTACGAAGGAAACGCAGAGCATCATGAGAAAGTGGAGAGTGCGCTGATAAAGCAGAGAGTCAGAAGAGGGAGCAGACAACGCAAAAAACGCAGAAATCCAAGAGGAAGCGGAGACAATGAAGTTCACACTCAGAATCGGGACAAACAGCAGGGAACGCATATAACGCGGAAATTAAGCAAAATCAGAAGTCAACGAAGAAATCGTAGAGAATCAAGAGAAAGAGGAGAAAGCGGTGATAACAGAGAGGTTACGAACAGACAGCTGAGGCCTCAGAAAACGCAGAAATTCAGGAGAAATGGGAGACATCGCTCCGACTAGAGAGAGACCAGAAAGAGCTGGCAGAGTATAAAACGCAGAAATTAAGCAAAATCAGAATACTACGAAGGAAACGCAGAGCATCATGAGAAAGGGGAGAATGCGCTGATAAAACAGAGAGTCAGAAGAGACAGCTGAGACCCCAGAAAACGCAGAAAATTCAGGAGAAATTGGAGACAACGCTCCGACCAGAGAAAGAGACAAGATAAAGAGGGGAGAGTATAAAACGCAGAAATTAAGCAAAATCAGAAAACTACGAAGGAAACGCAGAGCATCATGAGAAAGGGGAGAATGCGCTGATAAAACAGAGAGTCAGAAGAGGGAGCAGACAACGCAAAAAACGCAGAAATCCAAGAGGAAGCGGAGACAATGAAGTACACACCCAGAATCGAGACAAACAGCAGGGAACGCATAAAACGCGGAAATTAAGAAAAATCAGAAGTCAACGAAGAAATCGTAGATAATCATGAGAAAGAGGAGAAAGTGGTGATAACAGAGAGAGTCAGAAGAGACAGCTGAGGCCTCAGAAAACGCAGAAATTCAGGAGAAATGGGAGACAACGCTCCGACTAGAGAAAGAGACCAGAAACAGCTGGCAGTCTATAAAACGCAGAAATTAAGCAAAATCAAAATACTACGAAGGAAACGCAGAGCATCATGAGAAAGGGGAGAATGCGCTGATAAAACAGAGAGTCAGAAGAGACAGCTGAGACCCCAGAAAACGCAGAAATTCAGGAGAAATTGGAGACAACGCTCCGACCAGAGAACGAGACAAGATACAGAGGGGAGAGTGTAAAACGCAGAAATTAAGCAAAATCAGAAAACTACGAAGGAAACGCAGAGCATCATGAGAAAGGGGAGAATGCGCTGATAACACAGAGAGTCAGAAGAGACAGCTGAGACCCCAGAAAACGCAGAAATTCAGGAGAAATTGGAGACTACGCTCCGACCAGAGAACGAGACAAGATACAGAGGGGAGAGTGTAAAACGCAGAAATTAAGCAAAATCAGAAAACTACGAAGGAAACGCAGGCCATAATGAGAAAGTGGAGAACGCGCTGATAACACAGAGAGTCAGAAGAGGGAGCAGACAACGCAAAAAAACGCAGAAATCCAAGAGGAAGCGGAGACAATGAAGTACACACTCAGAATCGAGACAAACAGCAGGGAACACATATAACGCGGAAATTAAGCACAATCAGAAGTCAACGAAGAAATCGTAGAGAATCATGAGAAAGAGGAGAAAACGGTGATAACAGAGAGACTACGAACAGACAGCTGAGGCCTCAGAAAACGCAGAAATTCAGGAGAAATGGGAGACAACGCTCCGACTAGAGAAAGAGACAAGAAACAGCAGGGAGAGTATAAAACGCAAAAATTAAGCAAAATCAGAATACTACGAAGGAAACGCAGAGCATCATGAGAAAGGGGAGAATGCGCTGATAAAACAGAGAGTCAGAAGAGTCAGCTGAGACCCCAGAAAACGCAGAAATTCAGGAGAAATGGGAGACAACGCTCCTACTAGAGAAAGAGACAAGAAACAGCGGGGAGAGTATAAAACGCAGAAATTAAGCAAAATCAGAATACTATGAAGGAAACGCAGAGCATCATGAGAAAGGGGAGAATGCGCTGATAAAACAGAGAGTCAGAACAGACAGCTGAGACCCCAGAAAACGCAGAAATTCAGGAGAAATTGGAGACAACGCTCCGACCAGAGAAAGAGACAAGATACAGAGGGGAGAGTATAAAACGCAGAAATTAAGCAAAATCAGAAAACTACGAAGGAAACGCAGAGCATCATGAGAAAGGGGAGAATGCGCTGATAAAACAGAGAGTCAGAAGAGGGAGCAGACAACGTAAAAAACGCAGAAATACAAGAGGAAGCGGAGACAATGAAGTACACACTCAGAATCGAGACAAACAGCAGGGAACGCATAAAACGCGGAAATTAAGCTAAATCAGAAGTCAAAGAAGAAATCGTAGATAATCATGAGAAAGAGGAGAAAGCGGGGATAACAGAGAGAGTCATAAGAGACAGCTGAGGCCTCAGAAAACGCAGAAATTCAGGAGAAATAGGAGACAACGCTCCGACTAGAGAAAGAGACAAGATACAGCGGGGAGAGTTTAAAACGCAGAAATTAAGCAAAATCAGAAAACTACGAAGGAATCGCAGTGCATCATGAGAAAGTGGAGAATGCGCTGATGAAACAGAGAGTCAGAAGAGGGAGCAGACAAGGCAAAAAACGCAGAAATCCAAGAGGAAGCGGAGACAATGAAGTACACACTCAGAATCGACACAAACAGCAGGGAACGCATATAACGCGGAAATTAAGCAAAATCAGAAGTCAACGAAGAAATCGTAGAAAATCATGAGAAAGAGGAGAAACTGGTGATAACAGAGAGATTCCGAACAGACAGCTGAGGCCTCAGAGAATGCAGAAATTCAGGAGAAATGGGAGACAACGCTCCGACTACAGAAAGAATCAAGATAGAGCAGGGAGAGTATAAAACGCAGAAATTAAGCAAAGTTAGAATACTACGAAGGTAACGCAGAGCATCATGAGAAAGGGGAGAATGCGCTGATAAAACAGAGAGTCAGAAGAGGGAGCAGACAACGCAAAAAACGCAGAAATCCAAGAGGAAGCGGAGACAATGAAGTACACACTCAGAATCCAGACAAACAGCAGGGAACGCATAAAACGCAGAAATTAAGCAAAATCAGAATACTACGAAGGAAACGCAGAGCATCATGAGAAACGGGAGAATGCGCTGATAAAACAGAGAGTCAGAAGAGACAGCTGAGACCCCAGAAAACGCAGAAATTCAGGAGAAATGGGAGACAACGCTCCGAATAGAGAAAGAGACAAGATACAGCGGGGAGAGTATAAAACGCAGAAATTAAGCAAAATCAGAAAACTACGAAGGAAACGCAGTGCATCATGAGAAAGTGGATTACGCGGTGATAAAGCAGAGAGTCAGAAGAGGGAGCATACCACGCAACAAACGCAGAAATCCAAGAGGAAGCGGAGACAATGACGTACACACACAGAATCGAGACAAACAGCAGGGAACGCATAAAACGCGGAAATTAAGCAAAATCAGAAGTCAACGAAGAAATCGTATAATCATGGGAAAGAGGAGAAAGCGGTGATGACAGAGAGAGTCAGAAGAGACAGCTGAGGCCTCAGAAAACGCAGAAATTCAGGAGAAATGGGAGACAACGCTCCGACTAGAGAAAGAGAGAAGATACAGCGGGGAGAGTATAAAACGCAGAAATTAAGCAAAATCAGAAAACTACGAAGGAATCGCAGTGCATCATGAGAAAGTGGACTATGCGCTGATGAAACAGAGAGTCAGAAGAGGGAGCAGACAACGCAAAAAACGCAGAAATCCAAGAGGAAGCGGAGACAATGAAGTACACACTCAGAATCGAGACAAACAGCAGGGAAAGCATAAAACGCGGAAATTAAGCAAAATCAGAAGTCAACGAAGAAATCGTAGAGAATCATGAGAAAGAGGAGAAAACGGTGATGACAGAGAGACTACGAACAGACAGCTGAGGCCTCAGAAAACGCAGAAATTCAGGAGAAATGGGAGACAACGCTCCGACTAGAGAAAGAGACAAGATACAGCGGGGAGAGTATAAAACGCAGAAATTAAGCAAAATCAGAATACTACGAAGGAAACGCAGAGCATCATGAGAAAGGGGAGAATGAGCTGATAAAACAGAGAGTCAGAAGAGACAGCTGAGACCCCAGAAAACGCAGAAATTCAGGAGAAATGGGAGACAACGCTCCGACTAGAGAAAGAGACAAGAAACAGCTGGCAGACTATAAAACGCAGAAATTAAGCAAAAAGAGAAAACTAAGAAAGAAACACAGAGAATCATGAGAAAGTGGAAAATGCGCTGATAAAGCAGACAGTCAGAAGAGGGAGCAGACAACGCAAAAAATGCAGAAATCCAAGAGGAAGCGGAGACAATGAAGTACACACTTAGAATCGAGACGAAGAGCAGGGAACGCAGAAAACGCGGAAATTAAGCAAAATCGGAAGTCAACGAAGAAATCGTAGATAATCATGAGAAAGAGGAGAAAGCAGTGATAACAGAGAGAGTCCGAACAGACAGCTGAGGCCTCAGAAAACGCAGAAATTCAGGAGAAAGGGGAGACAACGCTCTGACTAGAGAAAGAGACGATATACACTGGGGAGTGTATAAAACGCAGAAATTAAGCAAAATCAGAAAACTACGAAGGAAACGCAGAGCATCATGAGAAAGTGGAGAGTGCGCTGATAAAGCACAGTGTCAGAAGAGGGAGCAGACAACGCAAAAAACGCAGAAATCCAACAGGAAGCAGAGACAGTGAAGTACACACTCAGAATTGAGACACAGAGCAGGGAACGCATAAAACGCGGAAATTAAGCAAAATCACAAGTCAAAGAAGAAATCGTAGATAATCATGAGAAAGAGGAGAAAGCGGTGATAACAGAGAGAGTCAGAAGAGACAGCTGAGGCCTCAGAAAAGGCAGAAATTCAGGAGAAATTGGAGACAACGCTCCAACTAGAGAAAGAGACAAGAAACAGCGGGGAGAGTATAAAACACAGAAATTAAGCAAAAACAGAAAACTACGAAGGAAACGCAGAGCATCATGAGAAAGTTGAGAGTGCGCTGATAAAGCAGAGTGTCAGAAGATTGAGCAGACAACGCAAAAAAACGCAGAAATCCAAGAGGAAGCGGAGACAATGAAGTACACTCTCAGAATCGAGACAAACAGCAGGGCACGCATAAAACGCGGAAATTAAGCAAAATCAGAAGTCAACGAAGAAATCGTACATAATCATGAGAAAGAGGAGAAAGTGGTGATGACAGAGAGAGTCAGAAGAGACAGCTGAGGCCTCAGAAAACGCAGAAATTCAGGAGAAATGGGAGACAACGCTCCGACTAGAGAAAGAGACAAGAAACAGCTGGCAGAGTATAAAACGCAGAAATTAAGCAAAATCAGAAAACTACGAAGGAAACGCAGAGCATCATGAAAAAGGGGAGAATGCGCTGATAAACCAGAGAGTCAGAAGAGGGAGCAGACAACGCAAAAAACGCAGAAATCCAAGAGGAAGCGGAGACAATGAAGTACACACTCAGAATCGAGACACAGAGCAGGGAACGCATAAAACGCGGAAATTAAGCAAAATCAGAAGTCAAAGAAGAAATCGTAGATAATCATGAGAAAGAGGAGAAAGCGGTGATAACAGAGAGAGTCAGAAGAGACAGCTGAGGCCTCAGAAATCGCAGAAGTTCAGGAGAAATGGGAGACAACGCTCCGACTAGAGAAAGAGAGAAGAAACTGTGGGGAGAGTATAAAATGCAGAAATTAAGCAAAATCAGAATACTACGAAGGAAACGCAGAGCATCATGAGAAAGGGGAGAATGCGCTGATAAAACAGAGAGTCAGAAGAGACAGCTGAGACCCCAGAAAACGCAGAAATTCAGGAGAAATGGGAGACAACGCTCCGAGTGGAGAAAGAGACAAGATATAGCGGGGAGAGTATAAAACGCAGAAATTAAGCAAAATCAGAAAACTACGAAGGAAACGCAGAGCATCATGAGAAAATGGAGAGTGCGCTGATAAAGCAGAGTGTCAGAAGAGGGAGCAGACAACGCAAAAAACGCAGAAATCCAAGAGGAAGCGGAGACAGTGAAGTACGCACTCTGAATCGAGACAAACAGCAGGGAACGCAAAAAACGCGGAAATTAAGCAAAATCAGAAGTCAAAGAAGAAATCGTAGATAATCATGAGAAAGAGGAGAAAGCAGAGATAACAGAGAGAGTCAGAAGAGACAGCTGAGGCCTCAGAAAACGCAGAAATTCAGGAGAAATTGGAGACAACGCTCCGACTAGAGAAAGAGACAAGAAAGAGCTGGCAGAATATAAAACGCCGAAATTAAGCAAAATCAGAATACTACGAAGGAAACGCAGAGCATCATGAGAAAGGGGAGAATGAGCTGATAAAACAGAGAGTCATAAGAGACAGCTGAGACCCCAGAAAATGCAGAAATTCAGGAGAAATGGGAGACAACGCTCCAACTAGAGAAAGAGACAAGAAACAACGAGGAGAGTATAAAACGCAGAAAGTAAGCAAAATCAGAATACTACGAAGGAAACGCAGAGCATCATGAGAAAGGGGAGAATGAGATGATAAAACAGAGAGTCAGAAGAGACAGCTGAGACCCCAGAAAACGCAGAAGTTCAGGAGAAATGGGAGACAACGCTCCGACTAGAGAAAGAGACAAGAAACAGCTGGCAGACTATATAACGCAGAAATTAAGCAAAAAGAGAAAACTACGAAGGAAACGCAGAGCATCATAAGAGAGTGGAGAGTGCGCTGATAAAGCAGAGTGTCAGAAGAGGGAGCAGACAACACAAAAAACGCAGAAATCCAAGAGGAAGCGGAGTCCTTGAAGACCACACTCAGAATCGAGACAAAGAGCAGGGAACGCATAAAACGCGGAAATTAAGCAAAATCAGAATACTACGAAGGAAACGCAGAGCATCATGAGAAAGGGGAGAATGAGCTGATAAAACAGAGAGTCAGAAGAGACAGCTGAGACCACAGAAAATGCAGAAATTCAGGAGAAATGGGAGACAACGCTCCGACTAGAGAAAGAGACAAGATACAGCGGGGAGAGTATAAAACGCAGAAATTAAGCAAAATCAGAAAACTACGAAGGAAACGCAGAGCATCATGAGAAAGTAGAGAGTGCGCTGATAAAGCAGAGTGTGAGAAGAGGGAGCAGACAACACAAAAAACGCAGAAATCCAAGAGGAAGTGGAGACAATGAGGTACACACTCAGAATTGAGACAAACAGCAGGGAACGCATAAAACGCGGAAATTAAGCAAAATCAGAACTCAACGAAGAAATCGTAGATAATCGTGAGAAGGAGGAGAAAGAGGTGATAAAAGAGAGACTACGAACAGACAGCTGAGGCCTCAGAAAACGAAGAAGTTCAGTAGAAATGGGAGACAACGCTCAGACTAGAGAAAGAGACCAGAAACAGCTGGCAGACTATAAAACGCAGAAATTAAGCAAAATCAGAATACTACGAAGGAAATGCAGACCATCATGAGAAAGGAAAGAATTAGCTGATAAAACAGAGAGTTAGAAGAGACAGCTGAGACCCCAGAAAATGCAGAAATTCAGGAGAAATTGGAGACAACGCTCCGACTAGAGAAAGAGACAAGATACAGCGGGGAGAGTATAAAACGCAGAAATTAAGCAAAATCAGAAAACTATGAAGGAAACGCAGAGCATCATGAGAAAGTGGAGAGTGCGCTGATAAAGCAGAGTGTCAGAAGAGGGAGCAGACAACGCAAAAAATGCAGAAATCCAAGAGGAAGCGGAGACAGTGAAGTACACACTCAGAATCGAGACAAACAGCAGGGAACGCATAAAACGTGGAATTTAAGCAAAATCAGAAGTCAAAGAAGATATCGTAGATAATCATGAGAAAGAGGAGAAAGCGGTGATAACAGAGAGAGTCAGAAGAGACAGCTGAGGCCTCAGAAAACGCAGAAATTCAGGAGAAATGGGAGACAACCCTCCGACTAGAGAAAGAGACTAGAAACAGCGGGGAGAGTATAAAACGCAGAAATTAAGCAAAATCAGAAAACTACGAAGGAAACGCAGAGCATCATGAAAAAGTGGAGAATGCGCTGATAAACCAGAGAGTCAGAAGAGGGAGCAGACAACGCAAAAAATGCAGAAATCCAAGAGGAAGCGGAGACAATGAAGTACACACTCAGAATCGAGACACAGAGCAGGGAACGCATAAAACGCGGAAATTAAGCAAAATCAGAAGTCAAAGAAGAAATCGTAGATAATCATGAGAAAGAGGAGAAAGCAGAGATAACAGAGAGAGTCAGAAGAGACAGCTGAGGCCTCAGAAAACGCAGAAATTCAGGAGAAATGGGAGACAACGCTCCGACTAGAGAAAGAGACAAGATACAGCTGGGAATGTATAAAACGCAGAAATTAAGCAAAAACAGAAAACTACGAAGGAAACGCAGAGCATCATGAGAAAGTGGAGAGTGCGCTGATAAATCAGAGAGTCAGAAGAGGGAGCAGACAACGCAAAAAATGCAGAAATCCAAGAGGAAGCGGAGACAGTGAAGTACACACTCGGAATTGAGACAAACAGCAGGGAACGCATAAAACGCGGAAATTAAGCAAAATCAGAAGTCCACAAAGAAATCGTAGATAATCATGAGAAAGAGGAGAAAGCGGTGATAACAGAGAGAGTCAGAAGAGACAGCTGAGGCCTCAGAAAACGCAGAAGTTCAGGAGAAATGGGAGACAACGCTCCGACTAGAGAAAGAGAGAAGAAACAGCGGGGAGAGTATAAAACGCAGAAATTAAGCAAAATCAGAATACTACGAAGGAAACGCAGAGCATCATGAGAAAGGGGAGAATGAGCTGATAAAACAGAGAGTCAGAAGAGACAGCTGAGACTCCAGAAAATGCAGAAATTCAGGAGAAATGGGAGACAACGCTCCGACTAGAGAAAGAGACAAGATACAGTGGGGAGAGTATAAAACGCAGAAATTAAGCAAAATCAGAAAACTACGAAGGAAACGCAGAGCATCATGAGAAAGTAGAGAGTGCGCTGATAAAGCAGAGTGTGAGAAGATGGAGCAGACAACGCAAAAAACGCAGAAATCCAGGAGGAAGCGGAGACAATGAGGTACACACTCAGAATTGAGACAAACAGAAGGGAACGCATAAAACGCGGATTTAAGCAAAATCAGAACTCAACGAAGAAATCGTAGATAATCGTGAGAAGGAGGAGAAAGAGGTGATAAAAGAGAGACTACGAACAGACAGCTGAGGCCTCAGAAAACGAAGAAGTTCAGGAGAAATGGGAGACAACGCTCAGACTAGAGAAAGAGACCAGAAACAGCTGGCAGACTATAAAACGCAGAAATTAAGCAAAATCAGAATACTACGAAGGAAATGCAGAACATCATGAGAAAGGAAAGAATTAGCTGATAAAACAGAGAGTTAGAAGAGACAGCTGAGACCCCAGAAAATGCAGAAATTCAGGAGAAATTGGAGACAACGCTCCGACTAGAGAAAGAGACAAGATACAGCGGGGAGAGTATAAAACGCAGAAATTAAGCAAAATCAGAAAACTATGAAGGAAACGCAGAGCATCATGAGAAAGTGGAGAGTGCGCTGATAAAGCAGAGTGTCAGAAGAGGGAGCACACAACGCAAAAAATGCAGAAATCCAAGAGGAAGCGGAGACAGTGAAGTACACACTCAGAATCGAGACAAACAGCAGGGAACGCATAAAACGTGGAATTTAAGCAAAATCAGAAGTCAAAGAAGAAATCGTAGATAATCATGAGAAAGAGGAGAAAGCGGTGATAACAGAGATAGTCAGAAGAGACAGCTGAGGCCTCAGAAAACCCAGAAATTCAGGAGAAATGGGAGACAACGCTCCGAGTAGAGAAAGAGACAAGAAACAGCTGGCAGACTATAAAACGCAGAAATTAAGCAAAAAGAGAAAACTACGAAGGAAACACAGAGCATCATGAGAAAGTGGAAAATGCGCTGATAAAGCAGACAGTCAGAAGAGGGAGCAGACAACGCAAAAAATGCAGAAATCCAAGAGGAAGCGGAGACAATGAAGTACACACTTAGAATCGAGACGAACAGCAGGGAACGCAGAAAACGCGGAAATTAAGCAAAATCAGAAGTCAACGAAGAAATCGTCGATAATCATGAGAAAGAGGAGAAAGCAGTGATAACAGAGAGAGTCCGAACAGACAGCTGAGGCCTCAGAAAACGCAGAAATTCAGGAGAAAGGTGAGACAACGCTCTGACTAGAGAAAGAGACGATATACACTGGGGAGAGTATAAAACGTAGAAATTAAGCAAAATCAGAAAACTACGAAGGAAACGCAGAGCATCATGAGAAAGTGGAGAGTGCGCTGATAAAGCAGAGTGTCAGAAGAGGGAGCAGACAACGCAAAAAACGCAGAAATCCAACAGGAAGCGGAGACAGTGAAGTACACACTCAGAATTGAGACACAGAGCAGGGAACGCATAAAACGCGGAAATTAAGCAAAATCACAAGTCAAAGAAGAAATCGTAGATAATCATGAGAAAGAGGAGAAAGCGGTGATAACAGAGAGAGTCAGAAGAGACAGCTGAGGCCTCAGAAAAGGCAGAAATTCAGGAGAAATTGGAGACAACGCTCCAACTAGAGAAAGAGACAAGAAACAGTGGGGAGAGTATAAAACGCAGAAATTAAGCAAAAACAGAAAACTACGAAGGAAACGCAGAGCATCATGAGAAAGTTGAGAGTGCGCTGATAAAGCAGAGTGTCAGAAGATTGAGCAGAAAACGCAAAAAACGCAGAAATCCAAGAGGAAGCGGAGACAATGAAGTACACTCTCAGAATCGAGACAAACAGCA
The DNA here is from genome assembly GCA_030848825.1 of Tadarida brasiliensis. Lineage (NCBI taxonomy): Eukaryota > Metazoa > Chordata > Mammalia > Chiroptera > Molossidae > Tadarida > Tadarida brasiliensis. The sequence goes on along the minus strand of JAUMIU010000076.1, from coordinate 44,095 downwards.
GGGAACGCATAAAACGCGGAAATTAAGCAAAATCAGAAGTCAACGAAGAAATCGTACATAATCATGAGAAAGAGGAGAAAGTGGTGATGACAGAGAGTCAGAAGAGACAGCTGAGGCCTCAGAAAACGCAGAAATTCAGGAGAAATGGGAGACAACGCTCCGACTAGAGAAAGAGACAAGAAACAGCTGGCAGAGTATAAAACGCAGAAATTAAGCAAAATCAGAAAACTACGAAGGAAACGCAGAGCATCATGAAAAAGGGGAGAATGCGCTGATAAACCAGAGAGTCAGAAGAGGGAGCAGACAACGCAAGAAACGCAGAAATCCAAGAGGAAGCGGAGACAATGAAGTACACACTCAGAATCGAGACACAGAGCAGGGAACGCATAAAACGCGGAAATTAAGCAAAATCAGAAGTCAAAGAAGAAATCGTAGATAATCATGAGAAAGAGGAGAAAGCGGTGATAACAGAGAGAGTCAGAAGAGACAGCTGAGGCCTCAGAAAACGCAGAAGTTCAGGAGAAATGGGAGACAAAGCTCCGACTACAGAAAGAGTGAAGAAACTGTGGGGAGAGTATAAAATGCAGAAATTAAGCAAAATCAGAATACTACGAAGGAAACGCAGAGCATCATGAGAAAGGGGAGAATGCGCTGATAAAACAGAGAGTCAGAAGAGACAGCTGAGACCCCAGAAAACGCAGAAATTCAGGAGAAATGGGAGACAACGCTCCGAGTGGAGAAAGAGACAAGATATAGCGGGGAGAGTATAAAACGCAGAAATTAAGCAAAATCAGAAAACTACGAAGGAAACGCAGAGCATCATGAGAAAATGGAGAGTGCGCTGATAAAGCAGAGTGTCAGAAGAGGGAGCAGACAACGCAAAAAACGCAGAAATCCAAGAGGAAGCGGAGACAGTGAAGTACACACTCAGAATCGAGACACAGAGCAGGGAACGCATAAAACGCGGAAATTGAGCAAAATCACAAGTCAACGAAGAAATCGTAGATAATCATGAGAAAGAGGAGAAAGCGGTGATAACAGAGAGAGTCCGAAGAGACAGCTGAGGCCTCAGAAAACGCAGAAATTCAGGAGAAATGGGAGACCACGCTCCGACTAGAGAAAGAGACAAGAAAGAGCTGGCAGACTATAGAACGCAGAAATTAAGCAAAAACAGAAAACTACGAAGGAAACGCAGAGCATCATGAGAAAGTGCAGAATGCGCTGATAAAGCCAACAGTCAGAAGAGGGAGCAGACAACGCAAAAAACGCAGAAATCCAAGAGGAAGCGGAGACAATGAAGTACACACTCAGAATCGGGACAAACAGCAGGGAACGCATATAACGCGGAAATTAAGCAAAATCAAAAGTCAGAAAAGAAATCGTAGATAATCATGAGAAAGAGGAGAAAGCGGTGATAACAGAGAGTCTAGGAACAGACAGCTGAGGCCTCAGAAAACGCAGAAATTCAGGAGAAATGGGAGACAACGCTCCGACTAGAGAAAGAGACAAGAAACAGCAGGGAGAGTATAAAACGCAGAAATTAAGCAAAATCAGAACACTACGAAGGAAACTCAGAGCATAATGAGAAAGCGGAGAATTCGCTGATAAAACAGAGAGTCAGAAGAGACAGCTGAGACCCCAGAAAACGCAGAAATTCAGGAGAAATGGGAGACAACGCTCCGAGTAGAGAAAGAGACAAGATATAGCGGGGAGAGTATAAAACGCAGAAATTAAGCAAAATCAGAAAACTACGAAGGAAACGCAGAGCATCATGAGAAAATGGAGAGTGCGCTGATAAAGCAGAGTGTCAGAAGAGGGAGCAGACAACGCAAAAAACGCAGAAATCCAAGAGGAAGCGGAGACAGTGAAGTACGCACTCTGAATCGAGACAAACAGCAGGGAACGCAAAAAACGCGGAAATTAAGCAAAATCAGAAGTCAAAGAAGAAATCGTAGATAATCATGAGAAAGAGGAGAAAGCAGAGATAACAGAGAGAGTCAGAAGAGACAGCTGAGGCCTCAGAAAACGCAGAAATTCAGGAGAAATTGGAGACAACGCTCCGACTAGAGATAGAGACAAGAAAAAGCGGGGAGAGTATAAAACGCAGAAATTAAGCAAAATCAGAATACTACGAAGGAAACGCAGAGCATCATGAGAAAGGGGAGAATGAGATGATAAAACAGAGAGTCAGAAGAGACAGCTGAGACCCCAGAAAACGCAGAAATTCAGGAGAAATGGTAGACAACGCTCCGACTAGAGAAAGAGACAAGAAACAGCTGGCAGACTATATAACGCAGAAATTAAGCAAAAAGAGAAAACTACGAAGGAAACGCAGAGCATCATAAGAGAGTGGAGCGTGCGCTGATAAAGCAGAGTGTCAGAAGAGGGAGCAGACAACACAAAAAACGCAGAAATCCAAGAGGAAGCGGAGTCCTTGAAGACCACACTCAGAATCGAGACAAAGAGCAGGGAACGCATAAAACGCGGAAATTAAGCAAAATCAGAATAATACGAAGGAAACGCCGAGCATCATGAGAAAGGGGAGAATGCAAAACAGAGAGTCAGAAGAGACAGCTGAGACTCCAGACAATGCAGAAATTCAGGAGAAATGGGAGACAACGCTCCGACTACAGAAAGAGACAAGATACAGCGGGGAGAGTATAAAACGCAGAAATTAAGCAAAATCAGAAAACTACGAAGGAAACGCAGAGCATCATGAGAAAGTAGAGAGTGCGCTGATAAAGCAGAGTGTGAGAAGAGGGAGCAGACAACACAAAAAACGCAGAAATCCAAGAGGAAGTGGAGACAATGAGGTACACACTCAGAATCGAGACAAAGAGCAGGGAACGCATAAAACGCGGAAATTAAGCAAAATCGGAACTCAACGAAGAAATCGTACATAATCGTGAGAAGGAGGAGAAAGAGGTGATAAAAGAGAGACTACGAACAGACAGCTGAGGCCTCAGAAAACGAAGAAGTTCAGTAGAAATGGGAGACAACGCTCAGACTAGAGAAAGAGACCAGAAACAGCTGGCAGACTATAAAACGCAGAAATTAAGCAAAATCAGAATACTACGAAGGAAATGCAGACCGTCATGAGAAAGGAAAGAATTAGCTGATAAAACAGAGAGTTAGAAGAGACAGCTGAGACCCCAGAAAATGCAGAAATTCAGGAGAAATTGGAGACAACGCTCCGACTAGAGAAAGAGACAAGATACAGCGGGGAGAGTATAAAACGCAGAAATTAAGCAAAATCAGAAAACTATGAAGGAAACGCAGAGCATCATGAGAAAGTGGAGAGTGCGCTGATAAAGCAGAGTGTCAGAAGAGGGAGCAGACAACGCAAAAAATGCAGAAATCCAAGAGGAAGCGGAGACAGTGAAGTACACACTCAGAATCGAGACAAACAGCAGGGAACGCATAAAACGTGGAATTTGAGCAAAATCAGAAGTCAAAGAAGATATCGTAGATAATCATGAGAAAGAAGAGAAAGCGGTGATAACAGAGAGAGTCAGAAGAGACAGCTGAGGCCTGAGAAAACGCAGAAATTCAGGAGAAATGGGAGACAACCCTCCGACTAGAGAAAGAGACTAGAAACAGAGGGGAGAGTATAAAACGCAGAAATTAAGCAAAATCAGAAAACTACGAAGGAAACGCAGAGCATCATGAAAAAGTGGAGAATGCGCTGATAAACCAGAGAGTCAGAAGAGGGAGCAGACAACGCAAAAAACGCAGAAATCCAAGAGGAAGCGGAGACAATGAAGTACACACTCAGAATCGAGACACAGAGCAGGGAACGCATAAAACGCGGAAATTAAGCAAAATCAGAAGTCAAAGAAGAAATCGTAGATAATCATGAGAAAGAGGAGAAAGCGGTGATAATAGAGAGACTACGAACAGACAGCTGAGGCCTCAGAAAATGCAGAAATTCAGGAGAAATAGGAGACAACGCTCCGACTAGAGAAAGAGACAAGAAACAGCTGGCAGACTATAAAACGCAGAAATTAAGCAAAAAGAGAAAACTACGAAGGAAACGCAGAGCATCATAAGAGAGTGGAGAGTGCGCTGATAAAGCAGAGTGTCAGAAGAGGGAGCAGACAACACAAAAAACGCAGAAATCCAAGAGGAAGCGGAGTCAGTGAAGACCACACTCAGAATCGAGACAAAGAGCAGGGAACGCATAAAACGCGGAAATTAAGCAAAATCAGAAGTCAAGGAAGAAATCGTAGATAATCATGAGAAAGAGGAGAAAGCAGAGATAACAGAGAGAGTCAGAAGAGACAGCTGAGGCCTCAGAAAACGCAGAAATTCAGGAGAAATGGGAGACAACGCTCCGACTAGAGAAAGAGACAAGATACAGCGGGGAGAGTATAAAACGCAGAAATTAAGCAAAAACAGGAAACTACGAAGGAAACGCAGAGCATCATGAGAAAGTGGAGAGTGCGCTGATAAAACAGAGAGTCAGAAGAAACAGCTGAGACTCCAGAAAATGCAGAAATTCAGGAGAAATGGGAGACAACGCTCCGACTAGAGAAAGAGACAAGATACAGCGGGGAGAGTATAAAACGCAGAAATTAAGCAAAATCAGAAAACTACGAAGGAAACGCAGAGCATCATGAGAAAGTAGAGAGTGCGCTGATAAAGCAGAGTGTGAGAAGAGGGAGAAGACAACGCAAAAAACGCAGAAATCCAAGAGGAAGTGGAGACGATGAGGTACACACTCAGAATTGAGACAAACAGCAGGGAACGCATAAAACGCGGAAATTAAGCAAAATCAGAACTCAACGAAGAAATCGTAGATAATCGTGAGAAGGAGGAGAAAGAGGTGATAAAAGAGAGACTACGAACAGACAGCTGAGGCCTCAGAAAACGAAGAAGTTCAGTAGAAATGTGAGACAACGCTCAGACTAGAGAAAGAGACCAGAAACAGCTGGCAGACTATAAAACGCAGAAATTAAGCAAAATCAGAATACTACGAAGGAAATGCAGAACATCATGAGAAAGGAAAGAATTAGCTGATAAAACAGAGAGTTAGAAGAGACAGCTGAGACCCCAGAAAATGCAGAAATTCAGGAGAAATTGCAGACAACGCTCCGACTAGAGAAAGAGACAAGATACAGCGGGGAGAGTATAAAACGCAGAAATTAAGCAAAATCAGAAAACTATGAAGGAAACGCAGAGCATCATGAGAAAGTGGAGAGTGCGCTGATAAAGCAGAGTGTCAGAAGAGGGAGCAGACAACGCAAAAAATGCAGAAATCCAAGAGGAAGCGGAGACAGTGAAGTACACACTCAGAATCGAGACAAACAGCAGGGAACGCATAAAACGTGGAATTTAAGCAAAATCAGAAGTCAAAGAAGAAATCGTAGATAATCATGAGAAAGAGGAGAAAGCGGTGATAACAGAGATAGTCAGAAGAGACAGCTGAGGCCTCAGAAAACCCAGAAATTCAGGAGAAATGGGAGACAACGCTCCGAGTAGAGAAAGAGACAAGAAACAGCTGGCAGACTATAAAACGCAGAAATTAAGCAAAAAGAGAAAACTACGAAGGAAACACAGAGCATCATGAGAAAGTGGAAAATGCGCTGATAAAGCAGACAGTCAGAAGAGGGAGCAGACAACGCAAAAAATGCAGAAATCCAAGAGGAAGCGGAGACAATGAAGTACACACTTAGAATCGAGACGAACAGCAGGGAACGCAGAAAACGCGGAAATTAAGCAAAATCAGAAGTCAACGAAGAAATCGTAGATAATCATGAGAAAGAGGAGAAAGCAGTGATAACAGAGAGAGTCCGAACAGACAGCTGAGGCCTCAGAAAACGCAGAAATTCAGGAGAAAGGTGAGACAACGCTCTGACTAGAGAAAGAGACGATATACACTGGGGAGAGTATAAAACGCAGAAATTAAGCAAAATCAGAAAACTACGAAGGAAACGCAGAGCATCATGAGAAAGTGGAGAGTGCGCTGATAAAGCAGAGTGTCAGAAGAGGGAGCAGACAACGCAAAAAACGCAGAAATCCAACAGGAAGCGGAGACAGTGAAGTACACACTCAGAATTGAGACACAGAGCAGGGAACGCATAAAACGCGGAAATTAAGCAAAATCACAAGTCAAAGAAGAAATCGTAGATAATCATGAGAAAGAGGAGAAAGCGGTGATAACAGAGAGAGTCAGAAGAGACAGCTGAGGCCTCAGAAAAGGCAGAAATTCAGGAGAAATTGGAGACAACGCTCCAACTAGAGAAAGAGACAAGAAACAGCGGGGAGAGTATAAAACACAGAAATTAAGCAAAAACAGAAAACTACGAAGGAAACGCAGAGCATCATGAGAAAGTTGAGAGTGCGCTGATAAAGCAGAGTGTCAGAAGATTGAGCAGAAAACGCAAAAAACGCAGAAATCCAAGAGGAAGCGGAGACAATGAAGTACACTCTCAGAATCGAGACAAACAGCAGGGAACGCATAAAACGCGGAAATTAAGCAAAATCAGAAGTCAACGAAGAAATCGTACATAATCATGAGAAAGAGGAGAAAGTGGTGATGACAGAGAGTCAGAAGAGACAGCTGAGGCCTCAGAAAACGCAGAAATTCAGGAGAAATGGGAGACAACGCTCCGACTAGAGAAAGAGACAAGAAACAGCTGGCAGAGTATAAAACGCAGAAATTAAGCAAAATCAGAAAACTACGAAGGAAACGCAGAGCATCATGAAAAAGGGGAGAATGCGCTGATAAACCAGAGAGTCAGAAGAGGGAGCAGACAACGCAAGAAACGCAGAAATCCAAGAGGAAGCGGAGACAATGAAGTACACACTCAGAATCGAGACACAGAGCAGGGAACGCATAAAACGCGGAAATTAAGCAAAATCAGAAGTCAAAGAAGAAATCGTAGATAATCATGAGAAAGAGGAGAAAGCGGTGATAACAGAGAGAGTCAGAAGAGACAGCTGAGGCCTCAGAAAACGCAGAAGTTCAGGAGAAATGGGAGACAAAGCTCCGACTACAGAAAGAGAGAAGAAACTGTGGGGAGAGTATAAAATGCAGAAATTAAGCAAAATCAGAATACTACGAAGGAAACGCAGAGCATCATGAGAAAGGGGAGAATGCGCTGATAAAACAGAGAGTCAGAAGAGACAGCTGAGACCCCAGAAAACGCAGAAATTCAGGAGAAATGGGAGACAACGCTCCGAGTGGAGAAAGAGACAAGATATAGCGGGGAGAGTATAAAACGCAGAAATTAAGCAAAATCAGAAAACTACGAAGGAAACGCAGAGCATCATGAGAAAATGGAGAGTGCGCTGATAAAGCAGAGTGTCAGAAGAGGGAGCAGACAACGCAAAAAAACGCAGAAATCCAAGAGGAAGCGGAGACAGTGAAGTACACACTCAGAATCGAGACACAGAGCAGGGAACGCATAAAACGCGGAAATTGAGCAAAATCACAAGTCAACGAAGAAATCGTAGATAATCATGAGAAAGAGGAGAAAGCGGTGATAACAGAGAGAGTCCGAAGAGACAGCTGAGGCCTCAGAAAACGCAGAAATTCAGGAGAAATGGGAGACCACGCTCCGACTAGAGAAAGAGACAAGAAACAGCTGGCAGACTATAGAACGCAGAAATTAAGCAAAAACAGAAAACTACGAAGGAAACGCAGAGCATCATGAGAAAGTGCAGAATGCGCTGATAAAGCCAACAGTCAGAAGAGGGAGCAGACAACGCAAAAAACGCAGAAATCCAAGAGGAAGCGGAGACAATGAAGTACACACTCAGAATCGGGACAAACAGCAGGGAACGCATATAACGCGGAAATTAAGCAAAATCAAAAGTCAAAAAAGAAATCGTAGATAATCATGAGAAAGAGGAGAAAGCGGTGATAACAGAGAGACTAGGAACAGACAGCTGAGGCCTCAGAAAACGCAGAAATTCAGGAGAAATGGGAGACAACGCTCCGACTAGAGAAAGAGACAAGAAACAGCAGGGAGAGTATAAAACGCAGAAATTAAGCAAAATCAGAACACTACGAAGGAAACTCAGAGCATAATGAGAAAGCGGAGAATTCGCTGATAAAACAGAGAGTCAGAAGAGACAGCTGAGACCCCAGAAAACGCAGAAATTCAGGAGAAATGGGAGACAACGCTCCGAGTAGAGAAAGAGACAAGATATAGCGGGGAGAGTATAAAACGCAGAAATTAAGCAAAATCAGAAAACTACGAAGGAAACGCAGAGCATCATGAGAAAATGGAGAGTGCGCTGATAAAGCAGAGTGTCAGAAGAGGGAGCAGACAACGCAAAAAACGCAGAAATCCAAGAGGAAGCGGAGACAGTGAAGTACGCACTCTGAATCGAGACAAACAGCAGGGAACGCAAAAAACGCGGAAATTAAGCAAAATCAGAAGTCAAAGAAGAAATCGTAGATAATCATGAGAAAGAGGAGAAAGCAGAGATAACAGAGAGAGTCAGAAGAGACAGCTGAGGCCTCAGAAAACGCAGAAATTCAGGAGAAATTGGAGACAACGCTCCGACTAGAGATAGAGACAAGAAAAAGCGGGGAGAGTATAAAACGCAGAAATTAAGCAAAATCAGAATACTACGAAGGAAACGCAGAGCATCATGAGAAAGGGGAGAATGAGATGATAAAACAGAGAGTCAGAAGAGACAGCTGAGACCCCAGAAAACGCAGAAATTCAGGAGAAATGGTAGACAACGCTCCGACTAGAGAAAGAGACAAGAAACAGCTGGCAGACTATATAACGCAGAAATTAAGCAAAAAGAGAAAACTACGAAGGAAACGCAGAGCATCATAAGAGAGTGGAGCGTGCGCTGATAAAGCAGAGTGTCAGAAGAGGGAGCAGACAACACAAAAAACGCAGAAATCCAAGAGGAAGCGGAGTCCTTGAAGACCACACTCAGAATCGAGACAAAGAGCAGGGAACGCATAAAACGCGGAAATTAAGCAAAATCAGAATAATACGAAGGAAACGCCGAGCATCATGAGAAAGGGGAGAATGCAAAACAGAGAGTCAGAAGAGACAGCTGAGACTCCAGAAAATGCAGAAATTCAGGAGAAATGGGAGACAACGCTCCGACTAGAGAAAGAGACAAGATACAGCGGGGAGAGTATAAAACGCAGAAATTAAGCAAAATCAGAAAACTACGAAGGAAACGCAGAGCATCATGAGAAAGTAGAGAGTGCGCTGATAAAGCAGAGTGTGAGAAGAGGGAGCAGACAACACAAAAAACGCAGAAATCCAAGAGGAAGTGGAGACAATGAGGTACACACTCAGAATCGAGACAAAGAGCAGGGAACGCATAAAACGCGGAAATTAAGCAAAATCGGAACTCAACGAAGAAATCGTACATAATCGTGAGAAGGAGGAGAAAGAGGTGATAAAAGAGAGACTACGAACAGACAGCTGAGGCCTCAGAAAACGAAGAAGTTCAGTAGAAATGGGAGACAACGCTCAGACTAGAGAAAGAGACCAGAAACAGCTGGCAGACTATAAAACGCAGAAATTAAGCAAAATCAGAATACTACGAAGGAAATGCAGACCGTCATGAGAAAGGAAAGAATTAGCTGATAAAACAGAGAGTTAGAAGAGACAGCTGAGACCCCAGAAAATGCAGAAATTCAGGAGAAATTGGAGACAACGCTCCGACTAGAGAAAGAGACAAGATACAGCGGGGAGAGTATAAAACGCAGAAATTAAGCAAAATCAGAAAACTATGAAGGAAACGCAGAGCATCATGGGAAAGTGGAGAGTGCGCTGATAAAGCAGAGTGTCAGAAGAGGGAGCAGACAACGCAAAAAATGCAGAAATCCAAGAGGAAGCGGAGACAGTGAAGTACACACTCAGAATCGAGACAAACAGCAGGGAACGCATAAAACGTGGAATTTGAGCAAAATCAGAAGTCAAAGAAGATATCGTAGATAATCATGAGAAAGAAGAGAAAGCGGTGATAACAGAGAGAGTCAGAAGAGACAGCTGAGGCCTGAGAAAACGCAGAAATTCAGGAGAAATGGGAGACAACCCTCCGACTAGAGAAAGAGACTAGAAACAGCGGGGAGAGTATAAAACGCAGAAATTAAGCAAAATCAGAAAACTACGAAGGAAACGCAGAGCATCATGAAAAAGTGGAGAATGCGCTGATAAACCAGAGAGTCAGAAGAGGGAGCAGACAACGCAAAAAACGCAGAAATCCAAGAGGAAGCGGAGACAATGAAGTACACACTCAGAATCGAGACACAGAGCAGGGAACGCATAAAACGCGGAAATTAAGCAAAATCAGAAGTCAAAGAAGAAATCGTAGATAATCATGAGAAAGAGGAGAAAGCGGTGATAATAGAGAGACTACGAACAGACAGCTGAGGCCTCAGAAAATGCAGAAATTCAGGAGAAATAGGAGACAACGCTCCGACTAGAGAAAGAGACAAGAAACAGCTGGCAGACTATAAAACGCAGAAATTAAGCAAAAAGAGAAAACTACGAAGGAAACGCAGAGCATCATAAGAGAGTGGAGAGTGCGCTGATAAAGCAGAGTGTCAGAAGAGGGAGCAGACAACACAAAAAACGCAGAAATCCAAGAGGAAGCGGAGTCAGTGAAGACCACACTCAGAATCGAGACAAAGAGCAGGGAACGCATAAAACGCGGAAATTAAGCAAAATCAGAAGTCAAAGAAGAAATCGTAGATAATCATGAGAAAGAGGAGAAAGCAGAGATAACAGAGAGAGTCAGAAGAGACAGCTGAGGCCTCAGAAAACGCAGAAATTCAGGAGAAATGGGAGACAACGCTCCGACTAGAGAAAGAGACAAGATACAGCGGGGAGAGTATAAAACGCAGAAATTAAGCAAAAACAGAAAACTACGAAGGAAACGCAGAGCATCATGAGAAAGTGGAGAGTGCGCTGATAAAGCAGAGAGTCAGAAGAGGGAGCAGACAACGCAAAAAATGCAGAAATCCAAGAGGAAGCGGAGACAGTGAAGTACACACTCGGAATTGAGACAAACAGCAGGGAACGCATAAAACGCGGAAATTAAGCAAAATCAGAAGTCGACAAAGAAATCGTAGATAATCATGAGAAAGAGGAGAAAGCGGTGATAACAGAGAGAGTCAGAAGAGACAGCTGAGGCCTCAGAAAACGCAGAAGTTCAGGAGAAATTGGAGACAACGCTCCGACTAGAGAAAGAGAGAAGAAACAGCGGGGAGAGTATAAAACGCAGAAATTAAGCAAAATCAGAATACTACGAAGGAAACGCAGAGCATCATGAGAAAGTAGAGAGTGCGCTGATAAAGCAGAGTGTGAGAAGAGGGAGAAGACAACGCAAAAAACGCAGAAATCCAAGAGGAAGTGGAGACGATGAGGTACACACTCAGAATTGAGACAAACAGCAGGGAACGCATAAAACGCGGAAATTAAGCAAAATCAGAACTCAACGAAGAAACCGTAGATAATCGTGAGAAGGAGGAGAAAGAGGTGATAAAAGAGAGACTACGAACAGACAGCTGAGGCCTCAGAAAACGAAGAAGTTCAGTAGAAATGTGAGACAACGCTCAGACTAGAGAAAGAGACCAGAAACAGCTGGCAGACTATAAAACGCAGAAATTAAGCAAAATCAGAATACTACGAAGGAAATGCAGAACATCATGAGAAAGGAAAGAATTAGCTGATAAAACAGAGAGTTAGAAGAGACAGCTGAGACCCCAGAAAATGCAGAAATTCAGGAGAAATTGCAGACAACGCTCCGACTAGAGAAAGAGACAAGATACAGCGGGGAGAGTATAAAACGCAGAAATTAAGCAAAATCAGAAAACTATGAAGGAAACGCAGAGCATCATGAGAAAGTGGAGAGTGCGCTGATAAAGCAGAGTGTCAGAAGAGGGAGCAGACAACGCAAAAAATGCAGAAATCCAAGAGGAAGCGGAGACAGTGAAGTACACACTCAGAATCGAGACAAACAGCAGGGAACGCATAAAACGTGGAATTTAAGCAAAATCAGAAGTCAAAGAAGAAATCGTAGATAATCATGAGAAAGAGGAGAAAGCGGTGATAACAGAGATAGTCAGAAGAGACAGCTGAGGCCTCAGAAAACCCAGAAATTCAGGAGAAATGGGAGACAACGCTCCGAGTAGAGAAAGAGACAAGAAACAGCTGGCAGACTATAAAACGCAGAAATTAAGCAAAAAGAGAAAACTACGAAGGAAACGCAGAGCATCATAAGAGAGTGGAGAGTGCGCTGATAAATCAGAGTGTCAGAAGAGGGAGCAGACAACACAAAAAACGCAGAAATCCAAGAGGAAGCGGAGCCAGTGAAGACCACACTCGCAATCGAGACAAAGAGCAGGGAACGCATAAAACGCGGAAATTAAGCAAAATCAGAAGTCAAAGAAGAAATCGTAGATAATCATGAGAAAGAGGAGAAAGCAGAGATAACAGAGAGAGTCAGAAGAGACAGCTGAGGCCTCAGAAAACGCAGAAATTCAGGAGAAATGGGAGACAACGCTCCGACTAGACAAAGAGACAAGATACAGCTGGGAATGTATAAAACGCAGAAATTAAGCAAAAACAGAAAACTACGAAGGAAACGCAGAGCATCATGAGAAAGTGGAGAGTGCGCTGATAAAGCAGAGAGTCAGAAGAGGGAGCAGACAACGCAAAAAATGCAGAAATCCAAGAGGAAGCGGAGACAGTGAAGTACACACTCGGAATTGAGACAAACAGCAGGGAACGCATAAAACGCGGAAATTAAGCAAAATCAGAAGTCGACAAAGAAATCGTAGATAATCATGAGAAAGAGGAGAAAGCGGTGATAACAGAGAGAGTCAGAAGAGACAGCTGAGGCCTCAGAAAATGCAGAAGTTCAGGAGAAATGGGAGACAACGCTCCGACTAGAGAAAGAGAGAAGAAACAGCGGGGAGAGTATAAAACGCAGAAATTATGCAAAATCAGAATACTACGAAGGAAACGCAGAGCATCATGAGAAAGGGGAGAATGAGCTGATAAAACAGAGAGTCAGAAGAGACAGCTGAGACTCCAGAAAATGCAGAAATTCAGGAGAAATGGGAGACAACGCTCCGACTAGAGAAAGAGACAAGATACAGTGGGGAGAGTATAAAACGCAGAAATTAAGCAAAATCAGAAAACTACGAAGGAAACGCAGAGCATCATGAGAAAGTAGAGAGTGCGCTGATAAAGCAGAGTGTGAGACGAGGGAGCAGACAACGCAAAAAACGCAGAAATCCAAGAGGAAGCGGAGACAATGAGGTACACACTCAGAATTGAGACAAACAGAAGGGAACGCATAAAACGCGGAAATTAAGCAAAATCAGAACTCAACGAAGAAATCGTAGATAATCGTGAGAAGGAGGAGAAAGAGGTGATAAAAGAGAGACTACGAACAGACAGCTGAGGCCTCAGAAAACGAAGAAGTTCAGGAGAAATGGGAGACAACGCTCCGACTAGAGAAAGAGACCAGAAACAGCTGGCAGACTATAAAACGCAGAAATTACGCAAAATCAGAATACTACGAAGGAAATGCAGACCATCATGAGAAAGGAAAGAATTAGCTGATAAAACAGAGAGTTAGAAGAGACAGCTGAGACCCCAGAAAATGCAGAAATTCAGGAGAAATTGGAGACAACGCTCCGACTAGAGAAAGAGACAAGAAACAGCAGGCAGACTATAAAACGCAGAAATTAAGCAAAAAGAGAAAACTACGAAGGAAACACAGAGCATCATGAGAAAGTGGAAAATGCGCTGATAAAGCAGACAGTCAGAAGAGGGAGCAGACAACGCAAAAAATGCAGAAATCCAAGAGGAAGCGGAGACAATGAAGTACACACTTAGAATCGAGACGAACAGCAGGGAACGCAGAAAACGCGGAAATTGAGCAAAATCACAAGTCAACGAAGAAATCGTAGATAATCATGAGAAAGAGGAGAAAGCGGTGATAACAGAGAGAGTCCGAAGAGACAGCTGAGGCCTCAGAAAACGCAGAAATTCAGGAGAAATGGGAGACCACGCTCCGACTAGAGAAAGAGACAAGAAACAGCTGGCAGACTATAGAACGCAGAAATTAAGCAAAAACAGAAAACTACGAAGGAAACGCAGAGCATCATGAGAAAGTGCAGAATGCGCTGATAAAGCCGACAGTCAGAAGAGGGAGCAGACAACGCAAAAAACGCAGAAATCCAAGAGGAAGCGGAGACAATGAAGTACACACTCAGAATCGGGACAAACAGCAGGGAACGCATATAACGCGGAAATTAAGCAAAATCAAAAGTCAAAAAAGAAATCGTAGATAATCATGAGAAAGAGGAGAAAGCGGTGATAACAGAGAGACTAGGAACAGACAGCTGAGGCCTCAGAAAACGCAGAAATTCAGGAGAAATGGGAGACAACGCTCCGACTAGAGAAAGAGACAAGAAACAGCAGGGAGAGTATAAAACGCAGAAATTAAGCAAAATCAGAACACTACGAAGGAAACTCAGAGCATCATGAGAAAGGGGAGAATTCGCTGATAAAACAGAGAGTCAGAAGAGACAGCTGAGACCCCAGAAAACGCAGAAATTCAGGAGAAATGGGAGACAACGCTCCGAGTAGAGAAAGAGACAAGATATAGCGGGGAGAGTATAAAACGCAGAAATTAAGCAAAATCAGAAAACTACGAAGGAAACGCAGAGCATCATGAGAAAATGGAGAGTGCGCTGATAAAGCAGAGTGTCAGAAGAGGGAGCAGACAACGCAAAAAACGCAGAAATCCAAGAGGAAGCGGAGACAGTGAAGTACGCACTCTGAATCGAGACAAACAGCAGGGAACGCAAAAAACGCGCAAATTAAGCAAAATCAGAAGTCAAAGAAGAAATCGTAGATAATCATGAGAAAGAGGAGAAAGCAGAGATAACAGAAAGAGTCAGAAGAGACAGCTGAGGCCTCAGAAAACGCAGAAATTCAGGAGAAATTGGAGACAACGCTCCGACTAGAGAAAGAGACAAGAAAGAGCTGACAGAATATAAAACGCAGAAATTAAGCAAAATCAGAATACTACGAAGGAAACGCAGAGCATCATGAGAAAGGGGAGAATGAGCTGAAAAAACACAGAGTCAGAAGAGACAGCTGAGACCCCAGAAAATGCAGAAATTCAGGAGAAATGGGAGACAACGCTCCAACTAGAGAAAGAGACAAGAAACAACGAGGAGAGTATAAAACGCAGAAAGTAAGCAAAATCAGAATACTACGAAGGAAACGCAGAGCATCATGAGAAAGGGGAGAATGAGATGATAAAACAGAGAGTCAGAAGAGACAGCTGAGACCCCAGAAAACGCAGAAATTCAGGAGAAATGGGAGACAACGCTCCGACTAGAGAAAGAGACAGGAAACAGCTGGCAGACTATAAAACGCAGAAATTAAGCAAAAAGAGAAAACTACGAAGGAAACGCAGAGCATCATAAGAGAGTGGAGAGTGCGCTGATAAAGCAGAGTGTCAGAAGAGGGAGCAGACAACACAAAAAACGCAGAAATCCAAGAGGAAGCGGAGTCCTTGAAGACCACACTCAGAATCGAGACAAAGAGCAGGGAACGCATAAAACGCGGAAAATAAGCAAAATCAGAATACTACGAAGGAAACGCAGAGCATCATGAGAAAGGGGAGAATGAGCTGATAAAACAGAGAGTCAGAAGAGACAGCTGAGACTCCAGAAAATGCAGAAATTCAGGAGAAATGGGAGACAACGCTCCGACTAGAGAAAGAGACAAGATACAGCGGGGAGAGTATAAAACGCAGAAATTAAGCAAAATCAGAAAACTACGAAGGAAACGCAGAGCATCATGAGAAAGTAGAGAGTGCGCTGATAAAGCAGAGTGTGAGAAGAGGGAGCAGACAACGCAAAAAACGCAGAAATCCAAGAGGAAGTGGAGACAATGAGGTACACACTCAGAATCGAGACAAACAGCAGGGAACGCATAAAACGCGGAAATTAAGCAAAATCAGAACTCAACGAAGAAATGGTAGATAATCGTGAGAAGGAGGAGAAAGAGGTGATAAAAGAGAGACTACGAACAGACAGCTGAGGCCTCAGAAAACGAAGAAGTTCAGGAGAAATGGGAGACAACGCTCCGACTAGAGAAAGAGACCAGAAACAGCTGGCAGACTATAAAACGCAGAAATTAAGCAAAATCAGAATACTACGAAGGAAATGCAGAACATCATGAGAAAGGAGAGAATTAGCTGATAAAACAGAGAGTTAGAAGAGACAGCTGAGACCCCAGAAAGTGCAGAAATTCAGGAGAAATTGGAGACAACGCTCCGACTAGAGAAAGAGACAAGATACAGCGGGGAGAGTATAAAACGCAGAAATTAAGCAAAATCAGAAAACTATGAAGGAAACGCAGAGCATCATGAGAAAGTGGAGAGTGCGCTGATAAAGCAGAGTGTCAGAAGAGGGAGCAGACAACGCAAAAAATGCAGAAATCCAAGAGGAAGCGGAGACAGTGAAGTACACACTCAGAATCGAGACAAACAGCAGGGAACGCATAAAACGTGGAATTTAAGCAAAATCAGAAGTCAAAGAAGAAATCGTAGATAATCATGAGAAAGAGGAGAAAGCGGTGATAACAGAGAGAGTCAGAAGAGACAGCTGAGGCCTCAGAAAACCCAGAAATTCAGGAGAAATGTGAGACAACGCTCCAACTAGAGAAAGAGACAAGAAACAGCGGGGAGAGTATAAAACGCAGAAATTAAGCAAAAACAGAAAACTACGAAGGAAACGCAGAGCATCATGAGAAAGTTGAGAGTGCGCTGATAAAGCAGAGTGTCAGAAGATTGAGCAGACAACGCAAAAAACGCAGAAATCCAAGAGGAAGCGGAGACAATGAAGTACACACTCAGAATCGAGACACAGAGCAGGGAACGCATAAAACGCGGAAATTAAGCAAAATCAGAAGTCGACAAAGAAATCGTAGATAATCATGAGAAAGAGGAGAAAGCGGTGATAACAGAGAGACTACGAACAGACAGCTGAGGCCTCAGAAAATGCAGAAATTCAGGAGAAATGGGAGACAACGCTCCGACTAGAGAAAGAGACAAGAAACAGTTGGCAGACTATAAAACGCAGAAATTAAGCAAAAAGAGAAAACTAAGAAGGAAACGCAGAGCATCATAAGAGAGTGGAGAGTGCGCTGATAAAGCAGAGTGTCAGAAGAGGGAGCAGACAACACAAAAAACGCAGAAATCCAAGAGGAAGCGGAGTCAGTGAAGACCACACTCAGAATCGAGACAAAGAGCAGGGAACTCATAAAACGCGGAAATTAAGCAAAATCAGAAGTCAAAGAAGAAATCGTAGATAATCATGAGAAAGAGGAGAAAGCAGAGATAACAGAGAGAGTCAGAAGAGACAGCTGAGGCCTCAGAAAACGCAGAAATTCAGGAGAAATGGGAGACAACGCTCCGACTACAGAAAGAGACAAGATACAGCGGGGAGAGTATAAAACGCAGAAATTAAGCAAAAACAGAAAACTACGAAGGAAACGCAGAGCATCATGAGAAAGTGGAGAGTGCGCTGATAAAGCAGAGAGTCAGAAGAGGGAGCAGACAACGCAAAAAATACAGAAACCCAAGAGGAAGTGGAGACAGTGAAGTACACACTCGGAATTGAGACAAACAGCAGGGAACGCATAAAACGCGGAAATTAAGCAAAATCAGAAGTCGACAAAGAAATCGTAGATAATCATGAGAAAGAGGAGAAAGCGGTGATAACAGAGAGAGTCAGAAGAGGCAGCTGAGGCCTCAGAAAATGCAGAAATTCAGGAGAAATTGGAGACAACGCTCCGACTAGAGAAAGAGAGAAGAAACAGCGGGGAGAGTATAAAACGCAGAAATTAAGCAAAATCAGAATACTACGAAGGAAACGCAGAGCATCATGAGAAAGGGTAGAATGCGCTGCTAAAACAGAGAGTCAGAAGAGACAGCTGAGACCCCAGAAAACGCAGAAATTCAGGAGAAATGGGAGACAACGCTCCGAGTGGAGAAAGAGACAAGAAACAACGAGGAGAGTATAAAACGCAGAAATTAAGCAAAATCAGAATACTACGAAGGAAACGCAGAGCATCATGAGAAAGGGGAGAATGAGATGATAGAACAGAGAGTCAGAAGAGACAGCTGAGACCCCAGAAAACGCAGAAATTCAGGAGAAATGGGAGACAACGCTCCGACTAGAGAAAGAGACAAGAAACAGCTGTCAGACTATAAAACGGAGAAATTAAGCAAAAAGAGAAAACTACGAAGGAAACGCAGAGCATCATAAGAGAGTGGAGAGTGCGCTGATAAAGCAGAGTGTCAGAAGAGGGAGCAGACAACACAAAAAACGCAGAAATCCAAGAGGAAGCGGAGTCAGTGAAGACCACTCTCAGAATCGAGACAAAGAGCAGGGAACGCATAAAACGCGGAAATTAAGCAAAATCAGAAGTCAAAGAAGAAATCGTAGATAATCATGAGAAAGAGGAGAAAGCAGAGATAACAGAGAGAGTCAGAAGAGACAGCTGAGGCCTCAGAAAATGCAGAAATTCAGGAGAAATGGGAGACAACGCTCCGACTAGAGAAAGAGACAAGATACAGCGGGGAGAGTATAAAACGCAGAAATGAAGCAAAAACAGAAAACTACGAAGGAAACGCAGAGCATCATGAGAAAGTGGAGAGTGCGCTGATAAAGCAGAGAGTCAGAAGAGGAAGCAGACAACGCAAAAAATGCAGAAATCCAAGAGGAAGCGGAGACAGTGAAGTACACACTCGGAATTGAGACAAACAGCAGGGAACGCATAAAACGCGGAAATTAAGCAAAATCAGAACTCAACGAAGAAATCGTAGATAATCGTGAGAAGGAGGAGAAAGAGGTGATAAAAGAGAGACTACGAACAGACAGCTGAGGCCTCAGAAAACGAAGAAGTTCAGGAGAAATGGGAGACAACGCTCCGACTAGAGAAAGAGACCAGAAACAGCTGGCAGACTATAAAACGCAGAAATTAAGCAAAATCAGAATACTACGAAGGAAATGCAGAACATCATGAGAAAGGAGAGAATTAGCTGATAAAACAGAGAGTTAGAAGAGACAGCTGAGACCCCAGAAAGTGCAGAAATTCAGGAGAAATTGGAGACAACGCTCCGACTAGAGAAAGAGACAAGATACAGCGGGGAGAGTATAAAACGCAGAAATTAAGCAAAAACAGAAAACTACGAAGGAAACGCAGAGCATCATGAGAAAGTGGAGAGTGCGCTGATAAAGCAGAGAGTCAGAAGAGGGAGCAGACAACGCAAAAAATGCAGAAACCCAAGAGGAAGCGGAGACAGTGAAGTACCCACTCGGAATTGAGACAAACAGCAGGGAACGCATAAAACGCGGAAATTAAGCAAAATCAGAAGTCGACAAAGAAATCGTAGATAATCATGAGAAAGAGGAGAAAGCGGTGATAACAGAGAGAGTCAGAAGAGGCAGCTGAGGCCTCAGAAAACGCAGAAGTTCAGGAGAAATGGGAGACAACGCTCCGACTAGAGAAAGAGAGAAGAAACAGCGGGGAGAGTATAAAACGCAGAAATTAAGAAAAATCAGAATACTACGAAGGAAACGCAGAGCATCATGAGAAAGGGGAGAATGCGCTGATAAAACAGAGAGTCAGAAGAGACAGCTGAGACCCCAGAAAACGCAGAAATTCAGGAGAAATGGGAGACAACGCTCCGAGTGGAGAAAGAGACAAGAAACAACGAGGAGAGTATAAAACGCAGAAATTAAGCAAAATCAGAATACTACGAAGGAAACGCAGAGCATCATGAGAAAGGGGAGAATGAGATGATAAAACAGAGAGTCAGAAGAGACAGCTGAGACCCCAGAAAACGCAGAAATTCAGGAGAAATGGGAGACAACGCTCCGACTAGAGAAAGAGACAAGAAACAGCTGGCAGACTATAAAACGCAGAAATTAAGCAAAAAGAGAAAACTACGAAGGAAACGCAGAGCATCATAAGAGAGTGGAGAGTGCGCTGATAAAGCAGAGTGTCAGAAGAGGGAGCAGACAACACAAAAAACGCAGAAATCCAAGAGGAAGCGGAGTCAGTGAAGACCACTCTCAGAATCGAGACAAAGAGCAGGGAACGCATAAAACGCGGATATTAAGCAAAATCAGAAGTCAAAGAAGAAATCGTAGATAATCATGAGAAAGAGGAGAAAGCAGAGATAACAGAGAGAGTCAGAAGAGACAGCTGAGGCCTCAGAAAACGCAGAAATTCAGGAGAAATGGGAGACAACGCTCCGACTAGAGAAAGAGACAAGATACAGCGGGGAGAGTATAAAACGCAGAAATGAAGCAAAAACAGAAAACTACGAAGGAAACGCAGAGCATCATGAGAAAGTGGAGAGTGCGCTGATAAAGCAGAGAGTCAGAAGAGGAAGCAGACAACGCAAAAAATGCAGAAATCCAAGAGGAAGCGGAGACAGTGAAGTACACACTCGGAATTGAGACAAACAGCAGGGAACGCATAAAACGCGGAAATTAAGCAAAATCAGAACTCAACGAAGAAATCGTAGATAATCGTGAGAAGGAGGAGAAAGAGGTGATAAAAAGAGAGACTACGAACAGACAGCTGAGGCCTCAGAAAACGAAGAAGTTCAGGAGAAATGGGAGACAACGCTCCGACTAGAGAAAGAGACCAGAAACAGCTGGCAGACTATAAAACGCAGAAATTAAGCAAAATCAGAATACTACGAAGGAAATGCAGAACATCATGAGAAAGGAGAGAATTAGCTGATAAAACAGAGAGTTAGAAGAGACAGCTGAGACCCCAGAAAGTGCAGAAATTCAGGAGAAATTGGAGACAACGCTCCGACTAGAGAAAGAGACAAGATACAGCGGGGAGAGTATAAAACGCAGAAATTAAGCAAAATCAGAAAACTATGAAGGAAACGCAGAGCATCATGAGAAAGTGGAGAGTGCGCTGATAAAGCAGAGTGTCAGAAGAGGGAGCAGACAACGCAAAAAATGCAGAAATCCAAGAGGAAGCGGAGACAGTGAAGTACACACTCAGAATCGAGACAAACAGCAGGGAACGCATAAAACGTGGAATTTAAGCAAAATCAGAAGTCAAAGAAGAAATCGTAGATAATCATGAGAAAGAGGAGAAAGCGGTGATAACAGAGAGTGTCAGAAGAGACAGCTGAGGCCTCAGAAAACCCAGAAATTCAGGAGAAATGGGAGACAACGCTCCGAGTAGAGAAAGAGACAAGAAACAGCTGGCAGACTATAAAACGCAGAAATTAAGAAAAAAGAGAAAACTACGAAGGAAACACAGAGCATCATGAGAAAGTGGAAAATGCGCTGATAAAGCAGACAGTCAGAATAGGGAGCAGACAACGCAAAAAATGCAGAAATCCAAGAGGAAGCGGAGACAATGAAGTACACACTTAGAATCGAGACGAACAGCAGGGAACGCAGAAAACGCGGAAATTAAGCAAAATCGGAAGTCAACGAAGAAATCGTAGATAATCATGAGAAAGAGGAGAAAGCAGTGATAACAGAGAGAGTCCTAACAGACAGCTGAGGCCTCAGAAAACGCAGAAATTCAGGAGAAAGGGGAGACAACGCTCCGACTAGAGAAAGAGACGATATACACTGGGGAGAGTATAAAACGCAGAAATTAAGCAAAATCAGAAAACTACGAAGGAAACGCAGAGCATCATGAGAAAGTGGAGAGTGCGCTGATAAAGCAGAGTGTCAGAAGAGGGAGCAGACAACTCAAAAAATGCAGAAATCCAACAGGAAGCGGAGACAGTGAAGTACACACTCAGAATTGAGACACAGAGCAGGGAACGCATAAAACGCAAAAATTAAGCAAAATCACAAGTCAAAGAAGAAATCGTAGATAATCATGAGAAAGAGGAGAAAGCGGTGATAACAGGGAGAGTCAGAAGAGACAGCTGAGTCCTCAGAAAATGCAGAAATTCAGGAGAAATGTGAGACAACGCTCCAACTAGAGAAAGAGACAAGAAACAGCGGGGAGAGTATAAAACGCAGAAATTAAGCAAAAACAGAAAACTACGAAGGAAACGCAGAGCATCATGAGAAAGGGGAGAATGACCTGATAAAACAGAGAGTCAGAAGAGACACGTGAGACCCCAGAAAATGCAGAAATTCAGGAGAAATGGGAGACAACGCTCCGACTAGAGAAAGAGACAAGATAGAATGGGGAGAGTATAAAACGCAGAAATTAAGCAAAATCAGAAAACTACGAAGGGAACGCAGAGCATCATGAGAAAGTGGAGAGTGCACTAATAAAGCAGAGTGTCAGAAGAGGGAGCAGACAACGCAAAAAACGCAGAAATCCAAGAGGAAGCGGACACAGTGAAAAACACACTCAGAATCGAGACACAGAGCAGGGAACGCATAAAACGCGGAAATTAAGCAAAATCAGAAGTCAAAGAAGAAATCGTAGATAATCATGAGAAAGAGGAGAAAGCGGTGATAACAGAGAGAGTCAGAAGAGACAGCTGAGGCCTCAGAAAACGCAGAAATTCAGGAGAAATGGGAGACAACGCTCCGAGTAGAGAAAGAGACAAGATACAGCGGGGAGAGTATAAAACGCAGAAATTAAGCAAAAACAGAAAACTACGAAGAAAACGCAGAGCATCATGAGAAAGTGGAGAGTGCGCTGATAAAGCAGAGAGTCAGAAGAGGGAGCAGACAACGCAAAAAACGCAGAAATCCAAGAGGAAGCGGAGACAATGAAGTACACACTCAGAATCGAGACACAGAGCAGGGAACGCATAAAACGCGGAAATTAAGCAAAATCAGAAGTCAAAGAAGAAATCGTAGATAATCATGAGAAAGAGGAGAAAGCGGTGATAACAGAGAGACTACGAACAGACAGCTGAGGCCTCAGAAAATGCAGAAATTCAGGAGAAATGGGAGACAACGCTCCGACTAGAGAAAGAGACAAGAAACAGTTGGCAGACTATAAAACGCAGAAATTAAGCAAAAAGAGAAAACTACGAAGGAAACGCAGAGCATCATAAGAGAGTGGAGAGTGCGCTGATAAAGCAGAGTGTCAGAAGAGGGAGCAGACAACACAAAAAACGCAGAAATCCAAGAGGAAGCGGAGTCAGTGAAGACCACACTCAGAATCGAGACAAAGAGCAGGGAACGCATAAAACGCGGAAATTAAGCAAAATCAGAAGTCAAAGAAGAAATCGTAGATAATCATGAGAAAGAGGAGAAAGCAGAGATAACAGAGAGAGTCAGAAGAGACAGCTGAGGCCTCAGAAAACGCAGAAATTCAGGAGAAATGGGAGACAACGCTCCGACTAGAGAAAGAGACAAGATACAGCGGGGAGAGTATAAAACGCAGAAATTAAGCAAAAACAGAAAACTACGAAGGAAACGCAGAGCATCATGAGAAAGTGGAGAGTGCGCTGATAAAGCAGAGAGTCAGAAGAGGGAGCAGACAACGCAAAAAATGCAGAAATCCAAGAGGAAGCGGAGACAGTGAAGTACCCACTCGGAATTGAGACAAACAGCAGGGAACGCATAAAACGCGGAAATTAAGCAAAATCAGAAGTCGACAAAGAAATCGTAGATAATCATGAGAAAGAGGAGAAAGCGGTGATAACAGAGAGAGTCAGAAGAGACAGCTGAGGCCTCAGAAAACGCAGAAGTTCAGGAGAAATGGGAGACAACGCTCTGACTAGAGAAAGAAAGAAGAAACAGCGGGGAGAGTATAAAACGGAGAAATTAAGCAAAATCAGAATACTACGAAGGAAACGCAGAGCATCATGAGAAAGGGGAGAATGAGATGATAAAACAGAGAGTCAGAAGAGACAGCTGAGACCCCAGAAAACGCAGAAATTCAGGAGAAATGGGAGACAACGCTCCGACTAGAGAAAGAGACAAGAAACAGCTGGCAGACTATAAAACGCAGAAATTAAGCAAAAAGAGAAAACTACGAAGGAAACGCAGAGCATCATAAGAGAGTGGAGAGTGCGCTG
The DNA here is from genome assembly GCA_030848825.1 of Tadarida brasiliensis. Taxonomy (NCBI): domain Eukaryota; kingdom Metazoa; phylum Chordata; class Mammalia; order Chiroptera; family Molossidae; genus Tadarida; species Tadarida brasiliensis. Next base: position 20,083 of record JAUMIU010000076.1, on the reverse strand, counting down.
ATAAAGCAGAGTGTCAGAAGAGGGAGCAGACAACACAAAAAACGCAGAAATCCAAGAGGAAGCGGAGTCAGTGAAGACCACTCTCAGAATCGAGACAAAGAGCAGGGAACGCATAAAACGCGGAAATTAAGCAAAATCAGAAGTCAAAGAAGAAATCGTAGATAATCATGAGAAAGAGGAGAAAGCAGAGATAACAGAGAGAGTCAGAAGAGACAGCTGAGGCCTCAGAAAACGCAGAAATTCAGGAGAAATGGGAGACAACGCTCCGACTAGAGAAAGAGACAAGATACAGCGGGGAGAGTATAAAACGCAGAAATGAAGCAAAAACAGAAAACTACGAAGGAAACGCAGAGCATCATGAGAAAGTGGAGAGTGCGCTGATAAAGCAGAGAGTCAGAAGAGGAAGCAGACAACGCAAAAAATGCAGAAATCCAAGAGGAAGCGGAGACAATGAAGTACACACTCGGAATTGAGACAAACAGCAGGGAACGCATAAAACGCGGAAATTAAGCAAAATCAGAAGTCGACAAAGAAATCGTAGATAATCATGAGAAAGAGGAGAAAGCGGTGATAACAGAGAGAGTCAGAAGAGACAGCTGAGGCCTCAGAAAACGCAGAAGTTCAGGAGAAATGGGAGACAACGCTCTGACTAGAGAAAGAAAGAAGAAACAGCGGGGAGAGTATAAAACGCAGAAATTAAGCAAAATCAGAATACTACGAAGGAAACGCAGAGCATCATGAGAAAGGGGAGAATGAGCTGATAAAACAGAGAGTCAGAAGAGACAGCTGAGACTCCAGAAAATGCAGAAATTCAGGAGAAATGGGAGACAACGCTCCGACTAGAGAAAGAGACGAGATACAGCGGGGAGAGTATAAAACGCAGAAATTAAGGAAAAAGAGAAAACTACGAAGGAAACACAGAGCATCATGAGAAAGTGGAAAATGCGCTGATAAAGCAGACAGTCAGAAGAGGGAGCAGACAACGCAAAAAATGCAGAAATCCAAGAGGAAGCGGAGACAATGAAGTACACACTTAGAATCGAGACGAACAGCAGGGAACGCAGAAAACGCGGAAATTAAGCAAAATCGGAAGTCAACGAAGAAATCGTAGATAATCATGAGAAAGAGGAGAAAGCAGTGATAACAGAGAGAGTCCGAACAGACAGCTGAGGCCTCAGAAAACGCAGAAATTCAGGAGAAAGGGGAGACAACGCTCCGACTAGAGAAAGAGACGATATACACTGGGGAGAGTATAAAACGCAGAAATTAAAAAAAATCAGAAAACTACGAAGGAAACGCAGAGCATCATGAGAAAGTGGAGAGTGCGCTGATAAAGCAGAGTGTCAGAAGAGGGAGCAGACAACGCAAAAAACGCAGAAATCCAACAGGAAGCGGAGACAGTGAAGTACACACTCAGAATTGAGACACAGAGCAGGGAACGCATAAAACGCGGAAATTAAGCAAAATCACAAGTCAAAGAAGAAATCGTAGATAATCATGAGAAAGAGGAGAAAGCGGTGATAACAGAGAGAGTCAGAAGAGACAGCTGAGTCCTCAGAAAATGCAGAAATTCAGGAGAAATGGGAGACAACGCTCCAACTAGAGAAAGAGACAAGAAACAGCGGGGAGAGTATAAAACGCAGAAATTAAGCAAAAACAGAAAACTACGAAGGAAACGCAGAGCATCATGAGAAAGTTGAGAGTGCGCTGATAAAGCAGAGTGTCAGAAGATTGAGCAGACAACGCAAAAAACGCAGAAATCCATGAGGAAGCGGAGACAATGAAGTACACTCTCAGAATCGAGACAAACAGCAGGGAACGCATAAAACGCGGAAATTAAGCAAAATCAGAAGTCAACGAAGAAATCGTACATAATCATGAGAAAGAGGAGAAAGTGGTGATGACAGAGAGAGTCAGAAGAGACAGCTGAGGCCTCAGAAAACGCAGAAATTCAGGAGAAATGTGAGACAACGCTCCGACTAGAGAAAGAGACAAGAAACAGCTGGCAGAGTATAAAACGCAGAAATTAAGCAAAAACAGAAAACTACGAAGGAAACGCAGAGCATCATGAGAAAGGGGAGAATGAGCTGATAAAACAGAGAGTCAGAAGAGACAGGTGAGACCCCAGAAAATGCAGAAATTCAGGAGAAATGGGAGACAACGCTCCGACTAGAGAAAGAGACAAGATAGAGCGGGGAGAGTATAAAAGGCAGAAATTAAGCAAAATCAGAAAACTACGAAGGGAACGCAGAGCATCATGAGAAAGTGGAGAGTGTGCTAATAAAGCAGAGTGTCAGAAGAGGGAGCAGACAACGCAAAAAACGCAGAAATCCAAGAGGAAGAGGACACAGTGAAAAACACACTCAGAATCGAGACACAGAGCAGGGAACGCATAAAACGCGGAAATTAAGCAAAATCAGAAGTCAAAGAAGAAATCGTAGATAATCATGAGAAAGAGGAGAAAGCGGTGTTAACAGAGAGAGTCAGAAGAGACAGCTGAGGCCTCAGAAAACGCAGAAATTCAGGAGAAATGGGAGACAACGCTCCGACTAGAGAAAGAGACAAGAAAGAGCTGGCAGAATATAAAACGCAGAAATTAAGCAAAATGAGAATACTACGAAGGAAACGCAGAGCATCATGAGAAAGGGGAGAATGAGCTGATAAAACAGAGAGTCAGAAGAAACAGCTGAGACCCCAGAAAACGCAGAAATTCAGGAGAAATCGGAGACAACGCTCCGAATAGAGAAAGAGACAAGATACAGCGGGGAGAGTATAAAACGCAGAAATTAAGCAAAATCAGAAAACTACGAAGGAAACGCAGAGCATCATGAGAAAGTAGAGAGTGCGCTGATAAAGCAGGGTGTGAGAAGAGGGAGCAGACAACGCAAAAAACGCAGAAATCCAAGAGGAAGTGGAGAGAATGAGGTACACACTCAGAATCGAGACAAACAGCAGGGAACGCATAAAACGCGGAAATTAAGCAAAATCAGAACTCAACGAAGAAATCGTAGATAATCGTGAGAAGGAGGAGAAAGAGGTGATAAAAGAGAGACTACGAACAGACAGCTGAGGCCTCAGAAAACGAAGAAGTTCAGGAGAAATGGGAGACAACGCTCCGACTAGAGAAAGAGACCAGAAACAGCTGGCAGATTATAAAACGCAGAAATTAAGCAAAATCAGAATACTACGAAGGAAATGCAGAACATCATGAGAAAGGAGAGAATTAGCTGATAAAACAGAGAGTTAGAAGAGACAGCTGAGACCCCAGAAAATGCAGAAATTCAGGAGAAATTGGAGACAACGCTCCGACTAGAGAAAGAGACAAGATACAGCGGGGAGAGTATAAAACGCAGAAATTAAGCAAAATCAGAAAACTATGAAGGAAACGCAGAGCATCATGAGAAAGTGGAGAGTGCGCTGATAAAGCAGAGTGTCAGAAGAGGGAGGAGACAACGCAAAAAATGCAGAAATCCAAGAGGAAGCGGAGACAGTGAAGTACACACTCAGAATCGAGACAAACAGCAGGGAACGCATAAAACGTGGAATTTAAGCAAAATCAGAAGTCAAAGAAGAAATCGTAGATAATCATGAGAAAGAGGAGAAAGCGGTGATAACAGAGATAGTCAGAAGAGACAGCTGAGGCCTCAGAAAACCCAGAAATTCAGGAGAAATGGGAGACAACGCTCCGAGTAGAGAAAGAGACAAGAAACAGCTGGCAGACTATAAAACGCAGAAATGAAGCAAAAAGAGAAAACTACGAAGGAAACACAGAGCATCATGAGAAAGTGGAAAATGCGCTGATAAAGCAGACAGTCAGAAGAGGGAGCAGACAACGCAAAAAATGCAGAAATCCAAGAGGAAGCGGAGACAATGAAGTACACACTTAGAATCGAGACGAACATCAGGGAACGCAGAAAACGCGGAAATTAAGCAAAATCGGAAGTCAACGAAGAAATCGTTGATAATCATGAGAAAGAGGAGAAAGCAGTGATAACAGAGAGAGTCCGAACAGACAGCTGAGGCCTCAGAAAACGCAGAAATTCAGGAGAAAGGGGAGACAACGCTCCGACTAGAGAAAGAGACGATATACACTGTGGAGAGTATAAAACGCAGAAATTAAGCAAAATCAGAAAACTACGAAGGAAACGCAGAGCATCATGAGAAAGTGGAGAGTGCGCTGATAAAGCAGAGTGTCAGAAGAGGGAGCAGACAACGCAAAAAACGCAGAAATCCAACAGGAAGCGGAGACAGTGAAGTACACACTCAGAATTGAGACACAGACCAGGGAACGCATAAAACGCGGAAATTAAGCAAAATCACAAGTCAAAGAAGAAATCGTAGATAATCATGAGAAAGAGGAGAAAGCGGTGATAACAGAGAGAGTCAGAAGAGACAGCTGAGTCCTCAGAAAATGCAGAAATTCAGGAGAAATGGGAGACAACGTTCCAACTAGAGAAAGAGACAAGAAACAGCGGGGAGAGTATAAAACGCAGAAATTAAGCAAAAACAGAAAACTACGAAGGAAACGCAGAGCATCATGAGAAAGTTGAGAGTGCGCTGATAAAGCAGAGTGTCAGAAGATTGAGCAGACAACGCAAAAAACGCAGAAATCCAAGAGGAAGCGGAGACAATGAAGTACACTCTCAGAATCAAGACATACAGCAGGGAACGCATAAAACGCGGAAATTAAGCAAAATCAGAAGTCAACGAAGAAATCGTACATAATCATGAGAAAGAGGAGAAAGTGGTGATGACAGAGAGAGTCAGAAGAGACAGCTGAGGCCTCAGAAAACGCAGAAATACAGGAGAAATGTGAGACAACGCTCCGACTAGAGAAAGAGACAAGAAACAGCTGGCAGAGTATAAAACGCAGAAATTAAGCAAAAACAGAAAACTACGAAGGAAACGCAGAGCATCATGAGAAAGGGGAGAATGAGCTGATAAAACAGAGAGTCAGAAGAGACAGGTGAGACCCCAGAAAATGCAGAAATTCAGGAGAAATGGGAGACAACGCTCCGACTAGAGAAAGAGACAAGATAGAGCGGGGAGAGTATAAAACGCAGAAATTAAGCAAAATCAGAAAACTACGAAGGAAACGCAGAGCATCATGAGAAAATGGAGAGTGCGCTGATAAAGCAGAGTGTCAGAAGAGGGAGCAGACAACGCAAAAAACGCAGAAATCCAAGAGGATGCGGAGACAATGGAGTACACACTCAGAATCGAGACATACAGCAGGGAACGCATAAAACGCGGAAATTAAGCAAAATCAGAAGTCAAAGAAGAAATCGTAGATAATCATGAGAAAGAGGAGAAAGCGGTGATAACAGAGAGACTACGAACAGACAGCTGAGGCCTCCGAAAATGCAGAAATTCAGGAGAAATGGGAGACAACGCTCCGACTAGAGAAAGAGACAAGAAACAGCGGGGAGAGTGTAAAACGCAGAAATTAAGCAAAATCAGAGTACTACGAAGGAAACGCAGAGCATCATGAGAAAGGGGAGAATGCGCTGATAAAACAGAGAGTCAGAAGAGACAGCAGAGACCCCAGAAAACGCAGAAATTCAGGAGAAATGGGAGACAACGCTCCGAATAGAGAAAGAGACAAGATAGAGTGGGGAGAGTATAAAACGCAGAAATTAAGCAAAATCAGAAAACTACGAAGGAAACACAGAGCATCATGAGAAAGTGGAGAGTGCGCTGATAAAGCAGAGTGTCAGAAGAGGGAGCAGACAACGCAAAAAACACAGAAATCCAAGAGGAAGCCGAGACAGTGAAGTACACACTCAGAATCCAGACAAACAGCAGGGAACGCATATAACGCGGAAATTAAGCAAATTCAGAAGTCAACGAAGAAATCGTAGATAATCATGAGAAAGAGGAGAAAGCGGTGATAACAGAGAGACTACGAACAGACAGCTGAGGCCTCAGAAAACGCAGAGATTCAGGAGAAATGGGAGAAAACGCTCCGACTAGAGAAAGAGACAAGAAACAGCTCCAGACTATAAAACGCAGAAATTAAGCAAAAACAGAAAACTACGAAGGAAACGCAGAGCATCATGAGAAAGTGGAGAATGCGCTGATAAAGCAGAGAGTCAGAAGAGGGAGCAGACAACGCAGAAAACGCAGAAATCCAAGAGGAAGCGGAGACAATCAAGTACACACTCAGAATCCAGGCAAACAGCAGGGAACGCATATAACGCGGAAATTAAGCAAAATCAGAAGTAAACGAAGAAATCGTAGATAATCATGAGAAAGAGGAGAAAGTGGTGATGACAGAGAGAGTCAGAAGAGACAGCTGAGGCCTCAGAAAACGCAGAAATTCAGGAGAAATGTGAGACAACGCTCCGACTAGAGAAAGAGACAAGAAACAGCTGGCAGAGTATAAAACGCAGAAATTAAGCAAAAACAGAAAACTACGAAGGAAACGCAGAGCATCATGAGAAAGGGGAGAATGAGCTGATAAAACAGAGAGTCAGAAGAGACAGGTGAGACCCCAGAAAATGCAGAAATTCAGGAGAAATGGGAGACAACGCTCCGACTAGAGAAAGAGACAAGATAGAGCGGGGAGAGTATAAAAGGCAGAAATTAAGCAAAATCAGAAAACTACGAAGGGAACGCAGAGCATCATGAGAAAGTGGAGAGTGTGCTAATAAAGCAGAGTGTCAGAAGAGGGAGCAGACAACGCAAAAAACGCAGAAATCCAAGAGGAAGCGGACACAGTGAGAAACACACTCAGAATCGAGACACAGAGCAGGGAACGCATAAAACGCGGAAATTAAGCAAAATCAGAAGTCAAAGAAGAAATCGTAGATAATCATGAGAAAGAGGAGAAAGCGGTGATAACAGAGAGAGTCAGAAGAGACAGCTGAGGCCTCAGAAAACGCAGAAATTCAGGAGAAATGGGAGACAACGCTCCGACTAGAGAAAGAGACAAGAAAGAGCTGGCAGAATATAAAACGCAGAAATTAAGCAAAATCAGAATACTACGAAGGAAACGCAGAGCATCATGAGAAAGGGGAGAATGAGCTGATAAAACAGAGAGTCAGAAGAAACAGCTGAGACCCCAGAAAACGCAGAAATTCAGGAGAAATCGGAGACAACGCTCCGAATAGAGAAAGAGACAAGATACAGCGGGGAGAGTATAAAACGCAGAAATTAAGCAAAATCAGAAAACTACGAAGGAAACGCAGAGCATCATGAGAAAGTAGAGAGTGCGCTGATAAAGCAGGGTGTGAGAAGAGGGAGCAGACAACGCAAAAAACGCAGAAATCCAAGAGGAAGTGGAGACAATGAGGTACACACTCAGAATCGAGAAAACAGCAGGGAACGCATAAAACGGGGAAATTAAGCAAAATCAGAACTCAACGAAGAAATCGTAGATAATCGTGAGAAGTACGAGAAAGAGGTGATAAAAGAGAGACTACGAACAGACAGCTGAGGCCTCAGAAAACGAAGAAGTTCAGGAGAAATGGTAGACAACGCTCCGACTAGAGAAAGAGACCAGAAACAGCTGGCAGACTATAAAACGCAGAAATTAAGCAAAATCAGAATACTACGAAGGAAATGCAGAACATCATGAGAAAGGAGAGAATTAGCTGATAAAACAGAGAGTTAGAAGAGACAGCTGAGACCCCAGAAAATGCAGAAATTCAGGAGAAATTGGAGACAACGCTCCGACTAGAGAAAGAGACAAGATACAGCGGGGAGAGTATAAAACGCAGAAATTAAGCAAAATCAGAAAACTATGAAGGAAACGCAGAGCATCATGAGAAAGTGGAGAGTGCGCTGATAAAGCAGAGTGTCAGAAGAGGGAGGAGACAACGCAAAAAATGCAGAAATCCAAGAGGAAGCGGAGACAGTGAAGTACACACTCAGAATCGAGACAAACAGCAGGGAACGCATAAAACGTGGAATTTAAGCAAAATCAGAAGTCAAAGAAGAAATCGTAGATAATCATGAGAAAGAGGAGAAAGCGGTGATAACAGAGATAGTCAGAAGAGACAGCTGAGTCCTCAGAAAACCCAGAAATTCAGGAGAAATGGGAGACAACGCTCCGAGTAGAGAAAGAGACAAGAAACAGCTGGCAGACTATAAAACGCAGAAATGAAGCAAAAAGAGAAAACTACGAAGGAAACACAGAGCATCATGAGAAAGTGGAAAATGCGCTGATAAAGCAGACAGTCAGAAGAGGGAGCAGACAACGCAAAAAATGCAGAAATCCAAGAGGAAGCGGAGACAATGAAGTACACACTTAGAATCGAGACGAACAGCAGGGAACGCAGAAAACGCGGAAATTAAGCAAAATCGGAAGTCAACGAAGAAATCGTAGATAATCATGAGAAAGAGGAGAAAGCAGTGATAACAGAGAGAGTCCGAACAGACAGCTGAGGCCTCAGAACACGCAGAAATTCAGAAGAAAGGGGAGACAATGCTCCGACTAGAGAAAGAGACGATATACACTGGGGAGAGTATAAAACGCAGAAATTAAGCAAAATCAGAAAACTACGAAGGAAACGCAGAGCATCATGAGAAAGTGGAGAGTGCGCTGATAAAGCAGAGTGTCAGAAGAGGGAGCAGACAACGCAAAAAACGCAGAAATCCAACAGGAAGCGGAGACAGTGAAGTACACACTCAGAATTGAGACACAGAGCAGGGAACGCATAAAACGCGGAAATTAAGCAAAATCACAAGTCAAAGAAGAAATCGTAGATAATCATGAGAAAGAGGAGAAAGCGGTGATAACAGAGAGAGTCAGAAGAGACAGCTGAGGCCTCAGATAACGCAGACATTCAGGAGAAATGGGAGACAACGCTCCGACTAGAGAAAGAGACCAGAAACAGCTGGCAGACTATAAAACGCAGAAATTTAGCAAAATCAGAATACTACGAAGGAAACGCAGAGCATCATGAGAAAGGGAAGAATGCGCTGATAAAACAGAGAGTCAGAAGAGACAGCTGAGACCCCAGAAAACGCAGAAATTCAGGAGAAATTGGAGACAACGCTCCGACTATAGAAAGAGACAAGATACAGCGGGGAGAGTATAAAAGGCAGAAATTAAGCAAAATGAGAAAACTACGAAGGAAACGCAGAGCATCATGAGAAAGTGGGGAATGCGCTGATAAAACAGAGAGTCAGAAGAGGTAGCAGACAATGCAAAAAACCCAGAAATCCAAGAGGAAGCGGAGACAATGAAGTACACGCTCAGAATCCAGACAAACAGCAGGAAACGCATGAAACGCAGAAATTAAGCAAAATCAGAAGTCAAAGAGGAAATCATAGATAATCATGAGAAAGAGGAGAAAGCGGTGATAACAGAGAGACTACGAACACACAGCTGAGGCCTCAGAAAACGCAGAAATTCAGGAGAAATGGGAGACAACGCTCCGACTAGAGAAAGAGACTAGAAACAGCGGGGAGAGTATAAAACGCAGAAATTAAGCAAAATAAGAAAACTACGAAGGAAACGCAGAGCATCATGAAAAAGTGGAGAATGCGCTGATAAACCAGAGAGTCAGAAGAGGGAGCAGACAACACAAAAAACGCAGAAATCCAAGAGGAAGCGGAGACAATGAAGTACACACTCAGAATCGAGACAAACAGCAGGGAACGCATAAAACGCGGAGATTGAGCAAAATCAGAGGTCAAAGAAGAAATCGTAGATAATCATGAGAAAGAGGAGAAAGCGGTGATAACAGAGAGAGTCCGTACAGACAGCTGAGGCCTCAGAAAACGCAGAAATTCAGGAGAAATGGGAGACAACGCTCCGAATAGAGAAAGAGACAAGATACAGCGGGGAGAGTATAAAACGCAGATATTAAGCAAAATTAGAAAACTACGAAGGAAACGCAGAGCATCATGAGAAAGTGGAGAATGCACTGATAAAACAGAGAGTCAGAAGAGGGAGCAGACAACCCAAAAAACGCAGAAATCCAAGAGGATGCGGAGACAATGGAGTACACACACAGAATCGAGACAAAGAGAAGGGAACGCATAAAACGCGGAAATTAAGCACAATCAGAAGTCAAAGAAGAAATCGTAGATAATCATGAGAAAGAGGAGAAAGCGGTGATAACAGAGAGAGTCAGAAGAGACAGCTGAGGCATCAGAAAACGCAGAAATTCAGGAGAAATGGGAGACAACGCTCCGACTAGAGAAAGAGACCAGAAACAGCTGTCAGTCTATAAAACGCAGAAATTAAGCAAAATCAGAATACTACGAAGGAAACGCAGAGCATCATGAGAAAGGGGAGAATGCACTGATAAAACAGAGAGTCAGAAGAGACAGCTGAGAACCCAGAAACGCAGAAATTCAGGAGAAATTGGAGACAACGCTCCGACCAGAGAAAGAGACAAGATACAGAGGGTAGAGTATAAAACGCAGAAATTAAGCAAAATCAGAAAATTACGAAGGAAACGCAGAGCATCATGAGAAAGGGGAGAATGCGCTGATAAAACAGAGAGTCAGAAGAGGGAGCAGACAACGCAAAAAACGCAGAAATCCAAGAGGAAGCGGAGACAATGAAGTACACACTCAGAATCGAGACAAACAGCAGGGAACGCATATAACGCGGAAATTAAGCACAATCAGAAGTCAACGAAGAAATCGTAGAGAATCATGAGAAAGAGGAGAAAACGGTGATAACAGAGAGACTACGAACATACAGCTGAGGCCTCAGAACGCAAAATTCAGGAGAAATGGGAGACAACGTTCCGACTAGAGAAAGAGACAAGAAACAGCAGGGAGAGTATAAAACGCAGAAATTAAGCAAAATCAGAATACTACGAAGGAAACGCAGAGCATCATGAGAAAGTGGAGAGTGCGCTGATAAAGCAGAGTGTCAGAAGAGGGAGCAGACAACGCAAAAAACGCAAAAATCCAAGAGGATGCGGAGACAATGGAGTACACACTCAGAATCGAGACAAAGAGCAGGGAACGCATAAAACGCGGAAATTAAGCAAAATCAGAAGTCAAAGAAGAAATCGTAGATAATCATGAGAAAGAGGAGAAAGCGGTGATAACAGAGAGAGTCAGAAGAGACAGCTGAGGCCTCTGAAAACGCAGAAATTCAGGAGAAATGGGAGACAACCCTCCGACTAGAGAAAGAGAGAAGAAAGAGCTGGCAGAATATAAAACGCAGAAATTAAGCAAAATCAGAATACTACGAAGGAAACGCAGAGCATCATGAGAAAGGGGAGAATGAGCTGATAAAACAGAGAGTCAGAAGAGACAGCTGAGACCCCAGAAAACGCAGAAATTCAGGAGAAATGGGAGACAACGCTCCGACTAGAGAAAGAGACAAGAAACAGCTGGCAGACTATAAAATGCAGAAATTAAGAAAAAAGAGAAAACTAAGAAGGAAACACAGAGCATCATGAGAAAGTGGAAAATGCGCTGATAAAGCAGAGAGACAGAAGAGGGAGCAGACAACGCAAAAAATGCAGAAATCCAAGAGGAAGCGGAGACAATGAATTACACACTCAGAATCGAGACAAACAGCAGGGAACGCATAAAACTCGGATATTAAGCAAAATCAGAGGTCAAAGAAGAAATCGTAGATAATCATTAGAAAGAGGAGAAAGCGGTGATAACAGAGAGAGTCCGTACAGACAGCTGAGGCCTCAGAAAACGCAGAAATTCAGGAGAAATGGGAGACAACGCTCCGACTAGAGAAAGAGACAAGATACAGCGGGGAGAGTATAAAACACAGAAATTAAGCAAAATCAGAAAACTACGAAGGAAACGCAGAGCATCATGAGAAAGTGGAGAATGCGCTGATAAAGCAGAGAGTCAGAAGAGGGAGCAGACAACGCAAAAAACGCAGAAATCCAAGAGGAAGCCGAGACAGTGAAGTACACACTCAGAATCGAGACAAACAGCAGGGAACGCATATAACGCGGAAATTAAGCACAATCAGAAGTCAACGAAGAAATCGTAGAGAATCATGAGAAAGAGGAGAAAACGGTGATAACAGAGAGACTACGAACAGACAGCTGAGGCCTCAGAAAACGCAGAAATTCAGGAGAAATAGGAGACAACGCTCCGACTAGAGAAAGAGACAAGAAACAGCAGGGAGAGTATAAAACGCAGAAATTAAGCAAAATCAGAATACTACGAAGGAAACGCAGAGCATCATGAGAAAGCGGAGAATGCGCTGATAAAACAGAGAGTCAGAAGAGACAGCTGAGACCCCAGAAAACGCAGAAATTCAGGAGAAATGGGAGACAACGCTCCGAGTAGAGAAAGAGACAAGATATAGCGGGGAGAGTATAAAACGCAGAAATTAAGCAAAATCAGAAAACTACGAAGGAAACGCAGAGCATCATGAGAAAATGGAGAGTGCGCTGATAAAGCAGAGTGTCAGAAGAGGGAGCAGACAACGCAAAAAACGCAGAAATCCAAGAGGATGCGGAGACAATGGAGTACACACTCAGAATCGAGACATACAGCAGGGAACGCATAAAACGCGGAAATTAAGCAAAATCAGAAGTCAAAGAAGAAATCGTAGATAATCATGAGAAAGAGGAGAAAGCGGTGATAACAGAGAGAGTCCGTACAGACAGCTGAGGCCTCAGAAAACGCAGAAATTCACGAGAAATGGGAGACAACGCTCCGACTAGAGAAAGAGACCAGAAACAGCTGGCATTCTATAAAACGCAGAAATTAAGCAAAATCAGAATACTACGAAGGAAACGCAGAGCATCATGAGAAAGGGGAGAATGCGCTGATAAAACAGAGAGTCAGAAGAGACAGCTGAGACCCCAGAAACGCAGAAATTCAGGAGAAATTGGAGACAACGCTCCGACCAGAGAAAGAGACAAGATACAGATGGTAGAGTATAAAACGCAGAAATTAAGCAAAATCAGAAAACTACGAAGGAAACGCAGAGCATCATGAGAAAGGGGAAAATGCGCTGATAAAAACAGAGAGTCAGAAGAGGGAGCAGACAACACAAAAAACGCAGAAATCCAAGAGGAAGCCGAGACAATGAAGTACACACTCAGAATCGAGACAAACAGCAGGGAACGCATATAACGCGGAAATTAAGCACAATCAGAAGTCAACGAAGAAATCGTAGAGAATCATGAGAAAGAGGAGAAAACGGTGATAACAGAGAGACTACGAACAGACAGCTGAGGCCTCTGAAAACGCAAAATTCAGGAGAAATTGGAGACAACGCTCCGACCAGAGAAGGAGACAAGATACAGAGGGGAGAGTATAAAACGCAGAAATTAAGCAAAATCAGAAAACTACGAAGGAATCGCAGAGCATCATGAGAAAGTGGAGAGTGCGCTGATAAAGCAGAGTGTCAGAAGATGGAGCAGACAACGCAAAAAACGCAGAAATCCAACAGGAAGCGGAGACAGTGAAGTACACACTCAGAATTGAGACACAGAGCAGGGAACGCATAGAACGCGGAAATTAAGCAAAATCAGAAGTCAAAGAAGAAATCGTAGATAATCATGAGAAAGAGGAGAAAGCGGTGATAACAGAGAGAGTCAGAAGAGACAGCTGAGGCATCAGAAAACGCAGAAATTCAGGAGAAATGGGAGACAACGCTCCGACTAGAGAAAGAGACAAGATACAGCGGGGAGAGTATAAAACGCAGAAATTAAGCAAAATCAGAAAACTACGAAGGAATCGCAGTGCATCATGAGAAAGTGGAGAATGCGCTGATAAAACAGAGAGTCAGAAGAGACAGCTGAGACCCCAGAAAACGCAGAAATTCAGGAGAAATTGGAGACAACGCTACGACCAGAGAAAGAGACAAGATACAGTGGGGAGAGTATAAAACGCAGAAATTAAGCAAAATCAGAAAACTACGAAGGAAACGCAGAGCATCATGAGAAAGGGGAGAATGCGCTGATAAAACAGAGAGTCAGAAGAGGGAGCAGACAACACAAAAAACGCAGAAATCCAAGAGGAAGCCGAGACAGTGAAGTACACACTCAGAATCGAGACAAACAGCAGGGAACGCATATAACGCGGAAATTAAGCACAATCAGAAGTCAACGAAGAAATCGTAGATAATCATGAGAAAGAGGAGAAAACGGTGATAACAGAGCGAGTCAGAAGAGACAGCTGAGGCATCAGAAAACTCAGAAATTCAGGAGAAATGGGAGACAACGCTCCGACAAGAGAAAGACACAAGATACAGCGGGGAGAGTATAAAACGCAGAAATTAAGCAAAATCAGAAATCTACGAAGGAATCGCAGTGCATCATGAGAAAGTGGAGAATGCGCTGATAAAACAGAGAGTCAGAAGAGACAGCTGAGACCACAGAAAACGCAGAAATTCAGGAGAAATTGGAGAAAACGCTACGACCAGAGAAAGAGACAAGATACAGAGGGGAGAGTATAAAACGCAGAAATTAAGCAAAATCAGAAAACTACGAAGGAAACGCAGAGCATCATGAGAAAGGGGAGAATGCGCTGATAAAACAGAGAGTCAGAAGAGGGAGCAGACAACACAAAAAACGCAGAAATCCAAGAGGAAGCCGAGACAATGAAGTACACACTCAGAATCCAGACAAACAGCAGGGAACGCATATAACGCGGAAATTAAGCACAATCAGAAGTCAACGAAGAAATCGTAGAGAATCATGAGAAAGAGGAGAAAACGGTGATAACAGAGAGACTACGAACAGACAGCTGAGGCCTCAGAAAACGCAGAAATTCAGGAGAAATGGGAGACAACGCTCCGACTAGAGAAAGAGACAAGAAACAGCAGGGAGAGTATAAAACGCAGAAATTAAGCAAAAACAGAATATTACGAAGGAAACGCAGAGCATCATGAGAAAGGGGAGAATGAGCTGATAAAACAGAGAGTCAGAAGAGACAGCTGAGACCCCAGAAAACGCAGAAATTCAGGAGAAATGGGAGACAACGCTCCGACTAGAGAAAGAGACAAGAAACAGCTGGCAGACTATAAAACGCAGAAATTAAGCAAAAAGAGAAAACTAAGAAGGAAACACAGAGAATCATGAGAAAGTGGAAAATGCGCTGATAAAGCAGAGAGTCAGAAGAGGGAGCAGACAACGCAAAAAATGCAGAAATCCAAGAGGAAGTGGAGACAGTGAAGTTAACACTCAGAATCGAGACAGACAGCAGGGAACGCATAAAACGCGGAAATTAAGCAAAATCAGAGGTCAAGGAAGAAATCGTAGATAATCATGAGAAAGAGGAGAAAGCGGTGATAACAGAGAGAGTCCGTACAGACAGCTGAGGCCTCAGAAAACGCAGAAATTC
Source organism: Tadarida brasiliensis (assembly GCA_030848825.1). Classification (NCBI taxonomy): domain Eukaryota; kingdom Metazoa; phylum Chordata; class Mammalia; order Chiroptera; family Molossidae; genus Tadarida; species Tadarida brasiliensis. The sequence continues at coordinate 4,837 of JAUMIU010000076.1, read as the reverse complement.
AGGAGAAATGGGAGACAACGCTCCGACTAGAGAAAGAGACAAGATACAGCGGGGAGAGTATAAAACACAGAAATTAAGCAAAATCAATAAACTACGAAGGAAACGCAGAGCATCATGAGAAAGTGGAGAGTGCGCTGATAAAGCAGAGAGTCAGAAGAGGGAGCAGACAACGCAAAAAACGCAGAAATCCAAGAGGAAGCGGAGACAATGAAGTACACACTCAGAATCGAGACAAAGAGCAGGGAATACATAAAACGCGGAAATTAAGCAAAATCAGAAGTCAAAGATGAAATCGTAGATAATCATGAGAAAGAGGAGAAAGGGATGATAACAGAGAGAGTCAGAAGAGACAGCTGAGGCCTCAGAAAACGCAGAAATTCAGGAGAAATGGGAGACAACGCTCCGACTAGAGAAAGAGACAAGAAAGAGCTGGCAGAATATAAAACGCAGAAATTAAGCAAAATCAGAATACTACGAAGGAAACGCAGAGCATTATGAGAAAGGGGAGAATGAGCTGATAAAACAGAGAGTCAGAAGAGACAGCTGAGACCCCAGAAAATGCAGAAATTCAGGAGAAATTGGAGACAACGCCTCGACTAGAGAAAGAGACAAGAAACAGCGGGGAGAGTATAAAACGCAGAAATTAAGCAAAATCAGAATACTACGAAGGAAACGCAGAGCATCATGAGAAAGGGGAGAATGAGCTGATAAAACAGAGAGTCAGAAGAGACAGCTGAGACCCCAGAAAACGCAGAAATTCAGGAGAAATGGGAGACAACGCTCCGACTAGAGAAAGAGACAAGATACAGAGGGGAGAGTATAAAACGCAGAAATTAAGCAAAATCAGAAAACTACGAAGGAATCGCAGAGCATCATGAGAAAGTGGAGAGTGCGCTGATAAAGCAGAGTGTCAGAAGAGGGAGTAGACAACGCAAAAAACGCAGAATCCAAGAGGATGCGGAGACAATGGAGTACACACTCAGAATCGAGACAAAGAGAAGGGAACGCATAAAACGCGGAAATTAAGCAAAATCAGAAGTCAAAGAAGAAATCGTAGATAATCATGAGAAAGAGGAGAAAGCGGTGATAACAGAGCGAGTCAGAAGAGACAGCTGAGGCATCAGAAAACTCAGAAATTCAGGAGAAATGGGAGACAACGCTCCGACAAGAGAAAGACACAAGATACAGCGGGGAGAGTATAAAACGCAGAAATTAAGCAAAATCAGAAATCTACGAAGGAATCGCAGTGCATCATGAGAAAGTGGAGAATGCGCTGATAAAACAGAGAGTCAGAAGAGACAGCTGAGACCACAGAAAACGCAGAAATTCAGGAGAAATTGGAGAAAACGCTACGACCAGATAAAGAGACAAGATACAGAGGGGAGAGTATAAAACGCAGAAATTAAGCAAAATCAGAAAACTACGAAGGAAACGCAGAGCATCATGAGAAAGGGGAGAATGCGCTGATAAAACAGAGAGTCAGAAGAGGGAGCAGACAACACAAAAAACGCAGAAATCCAAGAGGAAGCCGAGACAATGAAGTACACACTCAGAATCGAGACAAACAGCAGGGAACGCATATATCGCGGAAATTAAGCACAATCAGAAGTCAACGAAGAAATCGTAGAGAATCATGAGAAAGAGGAGAAAACGGTGATAACAGAGAGACTACGAACAGACAGCTGAGGCCTCAGAAAACGCAGAAATTCAGGAGAAATGGGAGACAACGCTCCGACTAGAGAAAGAGACAAGAAACAGCAGGGAGAGTATAAAACGCAGAAATTAAGCAAAAACAGAATATTACGAAGGAAACGCAGAGCATCATGAGAAAGGGGAGAATGAGCTGATAAAACAGAGAGTCAGAAGAGACAGCTGAGACCCCAGAAAACGCAGAAATTCAGGAGAAATGGGAGACAACGCTCCGACTAGAGAAAGAGACAAGAAACAGCTGGCAGACTATAAAACGCAGAAATTAAGCAAAAAGAGAAAACTAAGAAGGAAACACAGAGAATCATGAGAAAGTGGAAAATGCGCTGATAAAGCAGAGAGTCAGAAGAGGGAGCAGACAACGCAAAAAATGCAGAAATCCAAGAGGAAGTGGAGACAGTGAAGTTAACACTCAGAATCGAGACAGACAGCAGGGAACGCATAAAACGCGGAAATTAAGCAAAATCAGAGGTCAAGGAAGAAATCGTAGATAATCATGAGAAAGAGGAGAAAACAGAGATAACAGAGAGAGTCCGTACAGACAGCTGAGGCCTCAGAAAACGCAGAAATTCAGGAGAAATGGGAGACAACGCACCGACTAGAGAAAGAGACAAGATACAGCGGGGAGAGTATAAAACACAGAAATTAAGCAAAATCAATAAACTACGAAGGAAACGCAGAGCATCATGAGAAAGTGGAGAGTGCGCTGATAAAGCAGAGAGTCAGAAGAGGGAGCAGACAACGCAAAAAACGCAGAAATCCAAGAGGAAGCGGAGACAATGAAGTACACACTCAGAATCGGGACAAACAGCAGGGAACGCATATATCGCGGAAATTAAGCAAAATCAGAAGTCAACGAAGAAATCGTAGATAATCATGAGAAAGAGGAAAAAGCGGTGATAACAGAGAGAGTCAGAAGAGACAGCTGAGGCCTCAGAAAACGCAGAAATTCAGGAGAATGGGAGACAAAGCTCCGACCAGAGAAAGAGACAAGATACAGAGGGGAGAGTATAAAACGCAGAAATTAAGCAAAATCAGAATACTACGAAGGAAACGCAGAGCATCATGAGAAAGGGGAGAATGCGCTGATAAAACAGAGAGTCAGAAGAGGGAGCAGACAACGCAAAAAACGCAGAAATCCAAGAGGAAGCGGAGACAATGAAGTACACACCAAGAATCGAGACAAACAGCAGGGAACGCATAAAACGCGGAAATTAAGCAAAATCAGAAGTCAACGAAGAAATCGTAGATAATCATGAGAAAGAGGAGAAAGCGGTGATAACAGAGAGAGTCAGAAGAGACAGCTGAGGCCTCAGAAAACGCAGAAATTCAGGAGAAATGGGAGACAACGCTCCGACTAGAGAAAGAGACAAGAAACAGCGGGGAGAGTATAAAACGCAGAAATTAAGCAAAATCAGAATACTACGAAGGAAACGCAGAGCATCATGAGAAAGGGGAGAATGCGCTGATAAAGCCGACAGTCAGAAGAGGGAGCAGACAACGCAAAAAACGCAGAAATCCAAGAGGAAGCGGAGACAATGAAGTACACACTCAGAATCGAGACAAACTGCAGGGAACGCATTAAACGCGGAAATTAAGCAAAATCAGTAGTCAACGAAGAAATCGTAGATAATCATGAGAAAGAGGAGAAAGCGGTGATAACAGAGAGAGTCAGAAGAGACAGCTGAGGCCTCAGATAATGCAGAAATTCAGGAGAAATGGGAGACAACGCTCCGACTAGAGAAAGAGACCAGAAACAGCTGGCAGTGTATAAAACGCAGAAATTAAGCAAAATCAGAATACTACGAAGGAAACGCAGAGCATCATGAGAAAGGGGAGAATGCGCTGATAAAACAGAGAGTCAGAAGAGACAGCTGAGACCCCAGAAAACGCAGAAATTCAGGAGAAATTGGAGACAACGCTCCGAATAGAGAAAGAGACAAGATACAGCGGGGAGAATATAAAACGCAGAAATTAAGCAAAATTAGAAAACTACGAAAGAAACGCAGAGCATCATGAGAAAGTGGAGAGTGCGCTGATAAAGCAGAGTGTCAGAAGAGGGAGCAGACAACGCAAAAAACGCAGAAAATCCAAGAGGAAGCGGAGACAGTGAAGTTCACACTCAGAATCGAGACAAAGAGCAGGGAACGCATAAAACGCGGAAATTAAGCAAAATCAGAAGTCAACGAAGAAATCGTAGATAATCATGAGAAAGAGGAGAAAGCGGTGATAACAGAGAGAGTCAGAAGAGACAGCTGAGGCCTCAGAAAACGCAGAAATTCAGGAGAAATTGGAGACAACGCTCCGACTAGAGAAAGAGACAAGAAAGAGCTGGCAGAATATAAAACGCAGAAATTAAGCAAAATCAGAATACTACGAAGGAAACGCAGAGCATCATGAGAAAGGGGAGAATGAGCTGATAAAACAGAGAGTCAGAAGAGACAGCTGAGACCCCAGAAAACGCAGAAATTCAGGAGAAATGGGAGACAACGCTCCGACTAGAGAAAGAGACAAGAAACAGCTGGCAGACTATAAAACGCAGAAATTAAGCAAAAAGAGAAAACTAAGAAGGAAACACAGAGAATCATGAGAAAGTGGAAAATGCGCTGATAAAGCAGAGAGTCAGAAGAGGGAGCAGACAACGCAAAAAATGCAGAAATCCAAGAGGAAGTGGAGACAGTGAAGTTAACACTCAGAATCGAGACAGACAGCAGGGAACGCATAAAACGCGGAAATTAAGCAAAATCAGAGGTCAAGGAAGAAATCGTAGATAATCATGAGAAAGAGGAGAAAGCGGTGATAACAGAGAGAGTCCGTACAGACAGCTGAGGCCTCAGAAAACGCAGAAATTCAGGAGAAATCGGAGACAACGCTCGACCTAGAGAAAGAGACAAGATACGGCGGGGAGAGTATAAAACACAGAAATTAAGCAAAATCAATAAACTACGAAGGAAACGCAGAGCATCATGAGAAAGTGGAGAGTGCGCTGATAAAGCAGAGAGTCAGAAGAGGGAGCAGACAACGCAAAAAACGCAGAAATCCAAGAGGAAGCGGAGACAATGAAGTACACACTCAGAATCGAGACAAACAGCAGGGAACGCATATAACGCGGAAATTAAGCAAAATCAGA
>JAUMIU010000075.1:0-100932 GCA_030848825.1 Tadarida brasiliensis | reverse complement strand
GACAGTGAAACTTTAAGAGAAATTATATACGTGTCTTGGGTAAATGAAAAGTATGGTTTACCACAAACCAACCAGCCAATGTATCAAGAGTAAACTAATCCAGATAGATAGATGATAGATGATAGGTGATTGATAGATAGATAGATAGATAGATAGAAACATACATACATACATACATACATACATACATAGGATTCAGAGCTAGATCACTGGGAAAAGTAACATTTAGGGAAAGTAACATATTTTAGATGAGAAAGAGAAATTTCTCATGATATGCAACATTTTGTCATGCTTGCTAGTTATAAAAGAATAGGAAATTAGTATTCCTAATTTTTAAGGATGAGTCCCACAGCTACAATATAGCTTGCATAAATGTGTATATTCTAGTGCCTGAAATATAATTTAATTTTCTAGTCCTCTGACAGTCACTAGGAAGCAACACAATCTCCAAAGTACAAGTTTCTCATTTTCAAAGCACATCCTAACAACATTTAAGGGGAAATAAGACAGAAGTCAAGTACATGCCAATTAGCTGGATCTTGTTTTGAGTTAGAACACCACTGACTTGCTATAAAAATTAGGTCATGCCCTGGCCAGTTTGGCTCAGCGGTTAGAGCGTTTTGCAATTTGGATGTAGACCTTTTTTTCTTCCCGTTTGCAAAACAGTCCTGAATTTTTCATAGAAATAAAAATTACAGAAACAACACACACACACACACACAACACAGACTATGCAGTTGAGAGAACAGATCTGATTGTACAATCTGTTTCTTCGCCACTAACAAATACAAAAAATGATAGCAATGAACTAAAATGGTTTTTAATTTGAGGTCTTGTCCCTTTTTGGTGGTACTCCCAATACATATCACCTAAATAAACCGAAACCAAAAGTTCGAGTAGTAAAAAGAAAATAACAAAACAAACAAAAAAAAGCTGTGGTACATTTACACAATGGAATACTATGCAGCTATAAGAAAGAAAGATCACTTATCCATTGAGACGACATGGAGGGACCTGGAGAGTATTATCCTAAGAGAAACAAGCCAAGCAGAGAAAGACAAATATCACATAATCTCACTTATTTCTGGAATATAATGAACTAAAGCTGAAGAACAAAATAGACCCAGATTCATAGAAGTAGGTTACAGACTGACAATCCTCAGAAGTGGGGGGAGGGGGGATAAACCACAGAACTTAGGTGCAAGTACGCATGACCAATGGACATAGACAACAAAGCTGGGGACCGGGTTGGGGAGATGGGGAGGAGGGGGTCAATGGGGGGAAAAAGGAAAAACATCTGTAACAAAAATAAATTAATAAGAAATAAAAAAGTGAGGTAGCTTCAAACGGAATCGAAGTCCACTCTCAGCCACTGGACACTTCTTAGAGGAAGAAACATCTTTTGGGCAGAGAAATGTCCGACTAGAGGCCAAATGAAAATCGGGGTGTCTGACTGGGGGTCGCTGACGGCTGGGCTCCTGGGCTGTGTTCTGAGTGGCCCAGACTCAGGTCCGATAATTAGGGCTCCCTCCAGGCACCAGAACAGGGGACCCAGGGCCTGCGGCACAACCTGCCCCGGGGCGCAGATTCCAGAGGAGGCAAGAGGGGCGGCAGCTGCACAAGGTCAGGCTCTCCTAGGGGCGCCCACTGCGGCTTCCCGCCCCTGACACCTGTGCCCCCCAAGCTTGCACTGCCACTGGTACTGGCCATGCACCACCACTACTCCTGGCCCCACACAGCCTACTACACACCTGCACCCCACAAGCCCACACCACAACGGGTCCTGGCAAGCAGAGTCTACCTGGCACCTGTGCCCAACAAAATCCACATTGCCACTAACCCTGGTACCTAACCACCACTGGTCTTGGCCCCCCACAGCCTACCTGGCACCTGCACCTGCAAAGCCCGGACCACCACTCACCCTGGCCCCGCACTGCCTACCAGACACCTGCACCCTGCAAATCCCACGACACACCCGGCCCTGCAGCCCAAACTCCAGAGGACTGAGAAGGAGCAGCGGGACACAAGGTCCGGCTATCCCACTGGCATTCACACCGACTTCGCAACCCTGGCACCTGCGCCCCCAAAGCTTGCACAGCCACTAGCCCTGGCCCCGAACTGCCTACCCCTAGCACCAGCGCCCACCAAGCCCACAGCACCACTTGCCCTGACCCAGCACCACCACTGCTCCAGGCCCCTCACCGCCTACCTGGCACCTGCTTCCCTCAAAGCTTGCGCCACACAGGGCCCTACATCCCAGACTCCAGAGGACAGAGAAGGGACAGAGCCAGTGCTAGGTCCAGGTCTCCCAGGGGCGATAACACCAGCTTTCGGCCCCAGCATCTGTGCCCCACAAGCCCGCACCACACCTGGCCCTGCACCACTTACCTGGCACCTGTGCCCTGCAAAGCCTGTGACACACCCGGCCCTGCGACCCAGAGTCCAGAGGACTGAGAAAGGGCTGGAGAGGTGCCACCACCGGTTTCCCCAGGGGGTCCACCACGGCTTCCTGCCCCTGGCACCTGTGCCCCCAAGCCAGGACCACAACTGGACGTGGCCCCGCACATCCTACCTGGCAGCTGTGCCCAAAAAAGTCGTGCCAAACACGCCCATAGGGCCCAGACTACAGAGGACTGAGAAGGAGCGGTGGCGGCGTGAGGTCCGGCTGCACCACGAACACCCAACCCCAGGTTTCGCTCCTGGCACCTGCGCCGCCCAAAGCTTGAAATGCCACTGGTACTGGCCTGTCACGCCCTAACTGGCAACTGCGCCCGCCAAAGCCCGTGCCACACCCGCACGCACGGCCCAAACTCTAGAGGACAGAGAAGCGGTGGCAGGGGTGGGAGGTTCGGCTCTCCCAGGGGCACTCACCCCAACTTCAGGACCCTGGCACCAGCGCCACCCAAGCCCACAGCACCACTTGCCCTGACGCCGCACCACCACTGGTCCAGGTCCCACACCACCTACCTGACACCGGATTCCCTCAAAGCCAGCGCCACACAGTGGCCTGACACCTGTGCTCCTGGAGCCCTCACCACAGCCGGAACTGCGAGAGGGGTAGAAGTGAGAATACAGAGGATGGGGGAGGGGTGGCAGCGGCCCAAGATCCGGATCCCCCAGTAGCGCTCACGCCTCTTACCACCCATAGCACCTGCGCCTCACAAGTACGCACCCCCACTAGTCCGGGACCTGCAATGCCAACCTGGCACCTGCGACCCGCAAAGCACACACCACACCTGGCCATGCGAACCAGACTCCAGAGGACAGAAAGTGGAGGCGGTGGAGTGAGGTCCCACTCCCCTAGGGGCACCCACCCCGGCTTTGGCCCCGGGCAACTGCACCCCCCAGGCTTGTACTGCCAAAGGTACTGGTCATGCACCGCCTAATACACAGCTGAACCCCACAAGCCCACAGCGCCAGTTGTCCTGGAATGCAGAGTATACCTGGCACATGCGCTCAACAAAGTCCACATCGTCACTAGCCCTGGCAGCTCAGCACCACTGGTCCTGGCCCCCCCACAGCCTACCTGGCACCTGCACCCTGAAAAGCCCGCACCAACACTCATCCAAGCCCCGCACAACCGACCAGAAAACTGCACCCTGCAAATCCGGCGCCACAACGGGCCCTGCAGCCCAGACTCCTAGGACTGAGAAAGAAAAGCGGGGACACAAGGTCGGGCTATCCCAGGGGCATTCACAATGGCTTCCCACCACTGGCACCTGCGCCACCCAAGATTGCACTGCCAAAGGGAGTGACCACACAGCACCACTACTCCTGGCCCCGTACAGCCTACTACACACCTGTACCCCAGAAGCCCACACCGCCACTGATCCTGGCATGCAGAGTCGACCTGGCACCTGCGCCCAGCAGACTCCACATCGCCACGAGCCCTGGTACCTCACCACCACTGGTTCTGGCCCCCCACAGATTACCTGGCACCTGCACCCTGTAAAGCCCGCGCCACAACCGCCCGCACGGCCCAGATTCCAGAGGACTGAGAAGCGGTGGCAGGGGCGCGAGGATCGGCTCTCCCAGTGGCACTCACAACGATGTACAGCCGCTGGCACCAGGGCCCCCCAAACCCACAGCACCACATGCCCTGCCCCGCACCGCCTATAGTCCAGGCCACAGACCGCCTACCTGGCACCTGCTTCTCACAAAGCCTGCGCCACACAGGGCCCTACATCCCAGACTCCAGATGACCAAGAAGGGAAAGAGGCAGCGCGAGGTCAGGCTCTCCCAGGGGCGCTCACACCGGCTTTAGGACGTGGCATCTGTGTCCCAAAGCCCCAACCACACAGGCCCTGCACTGCTTACCTGCCACCTACACCAAGCAAAGCCCACACGGCCACTCATCCTGGCTCTGCACCGCCTACATGGCACCTACGACTCACAAACCCCTCCCACCACTGGTCATGGCCCTGCAAACCCCTAACACACCTAGCTCTATGGCCCAGATTCCAGAGCACTGATAAGGGACAAGAGCGGCGGGAGGTCTGGCTCACCCAGGGGCACTCAACCTGGCTTACCAACCTGCCAAGTGCACTCCCAGAGCCCGCGCCACACCAGCCCATGGAGGGAAGGAGGGCGGGAAATACAGAGCATGGGGGAGGGGCGGCAGCGGTGCGAGGTCCGGCTCCCCCAGGGGCGCCCACTCCGGCTTCCTGCCCCTGGAACCTGCACCCCCAGAGCCCGCATGACACCCGGCCACATCGCCTACCTGCTCCGACACGACACGGGCCAGGTGCACCTTCTGCTGAGGAAGGAAGAAAGGAAGAGGCTCCGCGACGTGTCAAAGAAGAAAATGGCGGCTCCTCGTGCCAAGATGGCGTCCACGCACACCGTGTGACTGTGGGCGGGGCCACGCATAGGCAGGAGGCGGGGCTGGAGGCGGGGCCAGGAGCTGAGTCTGCACAAGCACCTGGCTCAAGGCAATGGGCTGGCTTACCCAGACAGGTGCAGCTACATCCCACTGAAGAATGCGGATGTCAGGGCCTGCGAATCAAACTGCAGAGGACAGAAAGAAGGCGGCGGCAGCTTGAGGTCCGGCTCCCCTAGGGGCGCCCACCCCGGCTTTGGACCCTGGCACCTGCGTCCCCCAAGCTTGCACTGCCAAAGGTAGTGGCCACGCACCACCACTACTCCTGGCCCCGCACCGCCTACACAGCACCTGCACCCCACAAGTCCACACCTCCACTGGTCCTGGCATGCAGTGTCTACCTGGCACCTGTGCCCAGCAAAGTCCACATGGCCACTAGACCTGGCACCTCACCACCACTGCTCCCACCTGCTTCCCTCAAAGCCGGCGCCACACAGGGCCCTACGTCCCAGGCTCCACAGGACAGAGAAGGCACAGAGCCAGCGCTAGGTCCACGTCTCCGAGTGGCGCTCACACCAGTTTCCGCCCTGGCATCTGAGCCCCACGAGCCCACACCACATCTGGCCCTACACCGCTTACCTGCCATCTGCACCCAGCAAAGCCCGCACTGCCACTCCTCCTGGCCCCGCAACGCCTACCTGGCACATGCGACTCGCAAAGCCTGGCCGCCACTGGTGCTGGCCCTGCTAACCCCCAACACACCTGGCCCTGTGGCCGAGACTCCAGAGCACTGATAAGGGTCGGAAGCGGTGGGAGGCTCGGCTCACCCAGGGGCGCTCAACCAGGCTTCCCAGCCCTGCCACGTGCGCTCCTGGAGCACGGGCCACAGCTGGCACTGCGGGGACGGGGGTGGGGGAGGCGGTGAGACTACAGGGGATGGCAGAGGGGCGGCGGGGGCCCAAGGGCCGGCTCCCCCAGGGGCGCCCACCCCTCTTACCAACCCTAGCACCTGCGCCCCACAAGCCCGCACACACACTCCTCCGTTCCGTGCAATGCAGACCTGGCACCTGCGACCCGCAAAGTACACACCACACCTGGCCCTGCGAACCAGACTCCAGAGGACAGAAAGGGGGAGGCGGCGACGTGAGCTCCGGCTGCCCTAGGGGCGCCCACCCCGGCTTTGGACCCTGGCACCTGCGCCCCCCAAGCTTGCACTGCCAAAGGTAGTGGCCACGCACCACCACTACTCCTGGCCCCGCACCGTATACTTACACACCTGTACCCCACAAGCCTACACCGACACTGGTCCTGGAATGCAGTCTACCTGGCAGCTGCGCCCAGCAGAGTCCATATGGCCACTAGCCCTGGCACCTCACCACCACTGGTCCTGGCCACCCACAGCCTACCTGGCACCTGCACACTGCAAAGCCCGCGCCACACCGGCCCTGCAGCCCAGACTCCAGACGACTGAGAAGGAGCAGCGGGGACACAAGGTCCGGCAATCCCAGGGGCATTCACACCGGCTTCCCACCCCTGGCACCTGCGCCCCCCAAGCTCGCACAGCCACGAGCCCTGGCCCCGCACTGCCTACCTGGCACCTGCGCCCGGCAAAGCCCGTGCAACAACCGCCCGCACGGCCCAGACTCCAGAGGATTGAGAAGCGGTGGCAGGGGCGCGAGGTTCGGCTCTCCCAGTGGCGCTCACCCCGACTTCCCGCCGCTGGCACCAGCGCCCTCCAAGCCCACAGCACCACTTGCCCTGCCCCGCACCGCCACTGGTCCAGGCCGCGGACCGCCTACCTGGCACCTGCTTACCCCAAAGCCTGCGCCAAACAGGGCCCTACATCCCAGACTCCAGAGAACGGAGAAGGGACACAGGCAACCTGAGGTCCGGGTCCCAGGGGCTCTCACACCGCCTTTAGGCCCTGGCATCTGTGCCCCACAAGCCCCAACCACACTTGGCCCTGCACCGCTTACCTGCCACCTGCACCCAACAAAGCCAGCACCGCCACTCATCCTGGCTCTGCACCGCCTACCTGGCACCTGCGATTGGCAAAACCCTCACCACCTCTGGTCATGGCCCTGCAAACCCCCAACACACCTAGCTCTGTGGCCCAGACTCCAGAGCACTGATAAGGGAGGCCAGCGGCGGGAGGTCTGGCTCACCCAGGGGCGCTCAACCTGGCTTCCCAACCCTGCCACCTGCGCTCCCAGAGCCCGCGCCACACCAGGCCCTGTGGACGGGGGGGCGGGGGCGGGAGACTCCAGAGGATGGGGGAGAGGCAGCGGTGGCGAGAGGTCCGGCTCCCACAGGGGCACCCACCCCAGATTTCGCTCCTGGCACCTGGGCCCCCCAAGCCTGCAAGGACACTGGTCCTGGCCCCTCATGGCCTACCTGGCACCTGCGCCTGGCAAAGCCCGTGCCACACCCGCCCATAGGGCCCTGACTCCAGAGGACTGTGAAGAGGCTGAGGCGGCGTGAGTTCCGGCTCCCCCAGGGGCACCCACCCCAGGTTTCGCTCCTTGCACCAGCGCCCCCCAAAGCCAGCACCACCACTGGTCCTGGCCCTGCACCGCCTACCAGGCACGTAAGCCTGGCAAAGCCCGTGCCACAACCGCCCATAGGGCCCAGACTCCAGAGGACTGAGAAGGGGCGGCGGCGGCGCGAGGTCCGGCTCCCCCAGGGGCACCCACCCCAGGTTTCGCTCCTGGCACCTGCGCCCCCCAAGCTTGCAATGCCACTGGTCCTGGCCCTCACGGCCTACGTGGCACCTGCGCCCGGCAAAGCCCGTGCCACAACCGCCCGCACGGCCCAGACTCCAGGGGACTGAGAAGGGGCGGCGGCCGCGCGAGGTCTGGCTCCCCCAGAGGCACCCACCCCAGCTTTCGCTCCTGGCACCTGCGCCCCCCAAGCTTGCAATGCCACTGGTCCTGGCCCTCACGGCCTACGTGGCACCTGCGCCGGGCAAAGCCCGTGCCACAACCGCCCGCACGGCCCAGACTCCAGAGGACTGAGAAGCGGTGGCAGGGGCGCGAGGTTGGCCTCTCCCAGTGGCGCTCACCCCGACTTCCCGCAGCTGGCACCAGCGCCCCCCCCCAAGCCCACAGCACCACTTGCCCTGCCCCGCCACTGGTCCAGGCCGCGGACCGCCTACCTGGCACCTGTTTCCCCAAAAGCCTGCGCCACACAGGACCCTACATCCCAGACTCCAGATGACGGAGAAGGGACACAGGCAGCGCGAGGTCCGGGTCTCCCAGGGGCGCTCACAACAATTCCAGGCCCTGGCATCTGCGCCCCACAAGCCCCAACCACACTTGGCCCTGCACCGCTTACCTGCCACCTGCACCCAGCAAAGCCCGCACCGCCACTCATCCTGGCTCTGCACCGCCTACCTGGCACCTGCGACTTGCAAAACCCTCACCACCTCTGGTCATGGCCCTGCAAACCCCCAACACACCTAGCCCTGTGGCCGAGACTCCAGAGCACTGATCAGGGATGCCAGCGGCACGAGGTCCATCTCCCTCAGGGGCGCTCAACCAGGCTTCCCACCCTTGCCTCGTGCGACCCTGGATCCCATGCCACAGCCGGCCCTGCGGGGGGGGGGGGGGGAGATGGTGGAATCCAGAGAATGGGGGAGGGGCGGCGCCGGTGCGAGGTCCGGCTCCCCCAGGGGCGCCCACTCCGGCTTCCTGCCCCTGGAACCTGCACCCCCAGAGCCCGCATGACACCCGGCCGCATCGCCTACCTGCTCCGACACGACACGGCCCAGTTGCACCTTCTGCTGAGGAAGGAAGAAAGGAAGAGGCTCCCGCGACGTGTCAAAGAAGAAAATGGCGGCTCCTCGTGCCAAGATGGCGTCCACGCACACCGTGTGACTGTGGGCGGGGCCACGCATAGGCAGGAGGCGGGGCTGGAGGCCGGGCCAGGAGCTGAGTCTGCACAAGCACCTGGCTCAGGGCAATGGGCTGGCTGACCCAGACCGGTGCAGCTACATCCCACTGAAGAATGCGGAGGTCAGGGGCTGCGAATCAGACTGCAGAGGACAGAAAGAAGAAGGCGGCGGCGTGAGGTCCGGCTCCCCTAGGGGCGCCCACCCCGGCTTTGGACCCTGGCACCTGCGCCCCCCAAGCTTCCACCGCCACAGTTACTGGCCATGCACCACCACTACTCCTGGCCCCGCACCGCATACTTACACACCTGTACCCCACAAGCCTACACCGACACTGGTCCTGGAATGCAGAGTCTACCTGGCAGCTGCGCCCAGCAGAGTCCACATGGCCACTAGCCCTGGCACCTCACCACCACTGGTCCTGGCCCCCCACAGCCTACCTGGCACCTGCACACTGCAAAGCCCGCGCCACACCGGCCCTGCAGCCCAGACTCCAGACGACTGAGAAGGAGCAGCGGGGACACAAGGTCCGGCAATCCCAGGGGCATTCACACCGGCTTCCCACCCCTGGCACCTGCGCCCCCCAAGCTCGCACAGCCACGAGCCCTGGCCCCGCACTGCCTACCTGGCACCTGCGCCCGGCAAAGCCCGTGCAACAACCGCCCGCACGGCCCAGACTCCAGAGGATTGAGAAGCGGTGGCAGGGGCGCGAGGTTCGGCTCTCCCAGTGGCGCTCACCCCGACTTCCCGCCGCTGGCACCAGCGCCCCCCAAGCCCACAGCACCACTTGCCCTGCCCCGCACCGCCACTGGTCCAGGCCGCGGACCGCCTACCTGGCACCTGCTTACCCCAAAGCCTGCGCCAAACAGGGCCCTACATCCCAGACTCCAGAGGACGGAGAAGGGACACAGGCAACCTGAGGTCCGGGTCCCAGGGGCTCTCACACCGCCTTTAGGCCCTGGCATCTGTGCCCCACAAGCCCCAACCACACTTGGCCCTGCACCGCTTACCTGCCACCTGCACCCAGCAAAGCCCGCACCGCCACTCATCCTGGCTCTGCACCGCCTACCTGGCACCTGCGACTCGCAAAACCCTCACCACCTCTGGTCATGGCCCTGCAAACCCCCAACACACCTAGCTCTGTGGCCCAGACTCCAGAGCACTGATAAGGGAGGCCAGCGGCGGGAGGTCTGGCTCACCCAGGGGCGCTCAACCTGGCTTCCCAACCCTGCCACCTGCGCTCCCAGAGCCCGCGCCACACCAGGCCCTGTGGAGGGGGGGGCGGGGGCGGGAGACTCCAGAGGATGGGGGAGAGGCAGCGGTGGCGAGAGGTCCGGCTCCCACAGGGGCACCCACCCCAGATTTCGCTCCTGGCACCTGGGCCCCCCAAGCCTGCAAGGACACTGGTCCTGGCCCCTCATGGCCTACCTGGCACCTGCGCCTGGCAAAGCCCGTGCCACACCCGCCCATAGGGCCCTGACTCCAGAGGACTGTGAAGAGGCTGAGGCGGCGTGAGTTCCGGCTCCCCCAGGGGCACCCACCCCAGGTTTCGCTCCTTGCACCAGCGCCCCCCAAAGCCAGCACCACCACTGGTCCTGGCCCTGCACCGCCTACCAGGCACGTAAGCCTGGCAAAGCCCGTGCCACAACCGCCCATAGGGCCCAGACTCCAGAGGACTGAGAAGGGGCGGCGGCGGCGCGAGGTCCGGCTCCCCCAGGGGCACCCACCCCAGGTTTCGCTCCTGGCACCTGCGCCCCCCAAGCTTGCAATGCCACTGGTCCTGGCCCTCACGGCCTACGTGGCACCTGCGCCCGGCAAAGCCCGTGCCACAACCGCCCGCACGGCCCAGACTCCAGAGGACTGAGAAGCGGTGGCAGGGGCGCGAGGTTGGCCTCTCCCAGTGGCGCTCACCCCGACTTCCCGCAGCTGGCACCAGCGCCCCCCCCAAGCCCACAGCACCACTTGCCCTGCCCCGCCACTGGTCCAGGCCGCGGACCGCCTACCTGGCACCTGTTTCCCCAAAAGCCTGCGCCACACAGGGCCCTACATCCCAGACTCCAGATGACGGAGAAGGGACACAGGCAGCGCGAGGTCCGGGTCTCCCAGGGACGTTCACAACACATCCAAGCCCTGGCATCTGCGCCCCACAAGCCCCAACCACACTTGGCCCTGCACCGCTTACCTGCCACCTGCGCCCAGCAAAGCCCGCACCGACACTCATCCTGGCTCTGCACCGCCTACCTGGCACCTGCGACTCGCAAAGCCCTCACCACCACTGGTCATGGCCCTGCAAACCCCCGACACACCTAGCTCTGTGGCCCAGACTCCAGAGCACTGATAAGGGTCGCAAGCGGTGGGAGGCTCGGCTCACCCAGGGGCGCTCAACCAGGCTTCCCAGCCCTGCCACGTGCGCTCCTGGAGCACGGGCCACAGCTGGCACTGCGGGGACGGGGGCGGGGGGGGCGGTGAGACTACAGGGGATGGCAGAGGGGCGGCGGGGGCACAAGGGCCGGCTCCCCCAGGGGCGCACACCCCTCTTACCACCCCTAGCACCTGCGCCCCACAAGCCCGCACACACACTCCTCCGTTCCGTGCAATGCTGACCTGGCACCTGCGACCCGCAAAGTACACACCACACCTGGCCCTGCGAACCAGACTCCAGAGGACAGAAAGGGGGAGGCGGCGACGTGAGGTCCGGCTGCCCTAGGGGCGCCCACCCCGGCCTTGGCCCCTGGCACCTGCGCCCCCCAAGCTTGCACTGCCAAAGGTAGTGGCCACGCACCACCACTACTCCTGGCCCCGCACCGCCTACTACACACCTGCACCCCACAAGCCCACACCGCCACTGGTCCTGGCACGCAGTGTCTACCTGGCACCTGTGCCCAGCAAAGTCCACATGGCCACTAGCCCTGGCACCTCACCACCACTGCTCGCACCTGCTTCCCTCAAAGCCGGCGCCACACAGGGCCCTACGTCCCAGGCTCCACAGGACAGAGAAGGCACAGAGCCAGCGCTAGGTCCACGTCTCCGAGGGGCGCTCACACCGGCTTTCCGCCCTGGCATCTGAGCCCCACGAGCCCGCACCACATCTGGCCCTGCACCGCTTACCTGCCATCTGCGCCGAGCAAAGCCCGCACCGCCACTGGTCCTGGCCCTGCTAACCCCCAACACACCTGGCCCTGTGGCCGAGACTCCAGAGCACTGATAAGGGTCGCAAGCGGTGGGAGGATCGGCTCACCCAGGGGCGCTCAACCAGGCTTCCCAGCCCTGCCACGTGCGCTCCTGGAGCACGGGCCACAGCTGGCACTGCGGGGACGGGGGCGGGGGGGGCGGTGAGACTACAGGGGATGGCAGAGGGGCGGCGGGGGCCCAAGGGCCGGCTCCCCCAGGGGCGCACACCCCTCTTACCACCCCTAGCACCTGCGCCCCACAAGCCCGCACACACACTCCTCCGTTCCGTGCAATGCTGACCTGGCACCTGCGACCCGCAAAGTACACACCACACCTGGCCCTGCGAACCAGACTCCAGAGGACAGAAAGGGGGAGGCGGCGACGTGAGGTCCGGCTGCCCTAGGGGCGCCCACCCCGGCCTTGGCCCGTGGCACCTGCGCCCCCCAAGCTTGCACTGCCAAAGGTAGTGGCCACGCACCACCACTACTCCTGGCCCCGCACCGCCTACTACACACCTGCACCCCACAAGCCCACACCGCCACTGGTCCTGGCACACAGTGTCTACCTGGCACCTGTGCCCAGCAAAGTCCACATGGCCACTAGCCCTGGCACCTCACCACCACTGCTCGCACCTGCTTCCCTCAAAGCCGGCGCCACACAGGGCCCTACGTCCCAGGCTCCACATGACAGAGAAGGCACAGAGCCAGCGCTAGGTCCACGTCTCCGAGGGGCGCTCACACCGGCTTTCCGCCCTGGCATCTGAGCCCCACGAGCCCGCACCACATCTGGCCCTGCAACGCCTACCTGCCACCTGCGACTGGCAAAGCCCGCACCGCCACTGGTCCTGGCCCTGCTAACCCCCAACACACCTGGCCCTGTGGCCGAGACTCCAGAGCACTGATCAGGGATGCCAGCGGCACGAGGTCCATCTCCCTCAGGGGCGCTCAACCAGGCTTCCCACCCTTGCCTCGTGCGACCCTGGATCCCATGCCACAGCCGGCCCTGCGGGGGGGGGGGGGGGGAGGGTGGAATCCAGAGAATGGGGGAGGGGCGGCGCCGGTGCGAGGTCCGGCTCCCCCAGGGGCGCCCACTCCGGCTTCCTGCCCCTGGAACCTGCACCCCCAGAGCCCGCATGACACCCGGCCGCATCGCCTACCTGCTCCGACACGACACGGCCCAGTTGCACCTTCTGCTGAGGAAGGAAGAAAGGAAGAGGCTCCCGCGACGTGTCAAAGAAGAAAATGGCGGCTCCTCGTGCCAAGATGGCGTCCACGCACACCGTGTGACTGTGGGCGGGGCCACGCATAGGCAGGAGGCGGGGCTGGAGGCCGGGCCAGGAGCTGAGTCTGCACAAGCACCTGGCTCAGGGCAATGGGCTGGCTGACCCAGACCGGTGCAGCTACATCCCACTGAAGAATGCGGAGGTCAGGGGCTGCGAATCAGACTGCAGAGGACAGAAAGAAGAAGGCGGCGGCGTGAGGTCCGGCTCCCCTAGGGGCGCCCACCCCGGCTTTGGACCCTGGCACCTGCGCCCCCCAAGCTTCCACCGCCACAGTTACTGGCCATGCACCACCACTACTCCTGGCCCCGCACCGCATACTTACACACCTGTACCCCACAAGCCTACACCGACACTGGTCCTGGAATGCAGAGTCTACCTGGCAGCTGCGCCCAGCAGAGTCCACATGGCCACTAGCCCTGGCACCTCACCACCACTGGTCCTGGCCCCCCACAGCCTACCTGGCACCTGCACACTGCAAAGCCCGCGCCACACCGGCCCTGCAGCCCAGACTCCAGACGACTGAGAAGGAGCAGCGGGGACACAAGGTCCGGCAATCCCAGGGGCATTCACACCGGCTTCCCACCCCTGGCACCTGCGCCCCCCAAGCTCGCACAGCCACGAGCCCTGGCCCCGCACTGCCTACCTGGCACCTGCGCCCGGCAAAGCCCGTGCAACAACCGCCCGCACGGCCCAGACTCCAGAGGATTGAGAAGCGGTGGCAGGGGCGCGAGGTTCGGCTCTCCCAGTGGCGCTCACCCCGACTTCCCGCCGCTGGCACCAGCGCCCCCCAAGCCCACAGCACCACTTGCCCTGCCCCGCACCGCCACTGGTCCAGGCCGCGGACCGCCTACCTGGCACCTGCTTACCCCAAAGCCTGCGCCAAACAGGGCCCTACATCCCAGACTCCAGAGGACGGAGAAGGGACACAGGCAACCTGAGGTCCGGGTCCCAGGGGCTCTCACACCGCCTTTAGGCCCTGGCATCTGTGCCCCACAAGCCCCAACCACACTTGGCCCTGCACCGCTTACCTGCCACCTGCACCCAGCAAAGCCCGCACCGCCACTCATCCTGGCTCTGCACCGCCTACCTGGCACCTGCGACTCGCAAAACCCTCACCACCTCTGGTCATGGCCCTGCAAACCCCCAACACACCTAGCTCTGTGGCCCAGACTCCAGAGCACTGATAAGGGAGGCCAGCGGCGGGAGGTCTGGCTCACCCAGGGGCGCTCAACCTGGCTTCCCAACCCTGCCACCTGCGCTCCCAGAGCCCGCGCCACACCAGGCCCTGTGGAGGGGGGGGCGGGGGCGGGAGACTCCAGAGGATGGGGGAGAGGCAGCGGTGGCGAGAGGTCCGGCTCCCACAGGGGCACCCACCCCAGATTTCGCTCCTGGCACCTGGGCCCCCCAAGCCTGCAAGGACACTGGTCCTGGCCCCTCATGGCCTACCTGGCACCTGCGCCTGGCAAAGCCCGTGCCACACCCGCCCATAGGGCCCTGACTCCAGAGGACTGTGAAGAGGCTGAGGCGGCGTGAGGTCCGGCTCCCCCAGGGGCACCCACCCCAGGTTTCGCTCCTTGCACCAGCGCCCCCCAAAGCCAGCACCACCACTGGTCCTGGCCCTGCACCGCCTACCAGGCACGTAAGCCTGGCAAAGCCCGTGCCACAACCGCCCATAGGGCCCAGACTCCAGAGGACTGAGAAGGGGCGGCGGCGGCGCGAGGTCCGGCTCCCCCAGGGGCACCCACCCCAGGTTTCGCTCCTGGCACCTGCGCCCCCCAAGCTTGCAATGCCACTGGTCCTGGCCCTCACGGCCTACGTGGCACCTGCGCCCGGCAAAGCCCGTGCCACAACCGCCCGCACGGCCCAGACTCCAGGGGACTGAGAAGGGGCGGCGGCCGCGCGAGGTCCGGCTCCCCCAGAGGCACCCACCCCAGCTTTCGCTCCTGGCACCTGCGCCCCCCAAGCTTGCAATGCCACTGGTCCTGGCCCTCACGGCCTACGTGGCACCTGCGCCCGGCAAAGCCCGTGCCACAACCGCCCGCACGGCCCAGACTCCAGAGGACTGAGAAGCGGTGGCAGGGGCGCGAGGTTGGCCTCTCCCAGTGGCGCTCACCCCGACTTCCCGCAGCTGGCACCAGCGACCCCCCAAGCCCACAGCACCACTTGCCCTGCCCCGCCACTGGTCCAGGCCGCGGACCGCCTACCTGGCACCTGTTTCCCCAAAAGCCTGCGCCACACAGGGCCCTACATCCCAGACTCCAGATGACGGAGAAGGGACACAGGCAGCGCGAGGTCCGGGTCTCCCAGGGACGTTCACAACACATCCAAGCCCTGGCATCTGCGCCCCACAAGCCCCAACCACACTTGGCCCTGCACCGCTTACCTGCCACCTGCGCCCAGCAAAGCCCGCACCGACACTCATCCTGGCTCTGCACCGCCTACCTGGCACCTGCGACTCGCAAAGCCCTCACCACCACTGGTCATGGCCCTGCAAACCCCCGACACACCTAGCTCTGTGGCCCAGACTCCAGAGCACTGATAAGGGTCGCAAGCGGTGGGAGGCTCGGCTCACCCAGGGGCGCTCAACCAGGCTTCCCAGCCCTGCCACGTGCGCTCCTGGAGCACGGGCCACAGCTGGCACTGCGGGGACGGGGGCGGGGGGGGCGGTGAGACTACAGGGGATGGCAGAGGGGCGGCGGGGGCACAAGGGCCGGCTCCCCCAGGGGCGCACACCCCTCTTACCACCCCTAGCACCTGCGCCCCACAAGCCCGCACACACACTCCTCCGTTCCGTGCAATGCTGACCTGGCACCTGCGACCCGCAAAGTACACACCACACCTGGCCCTGCGAACCAGACTCCAGAGGACAGAAAGGGGGAGGCGGCGACGTGAGGTCCGGCTGCCCTAGGGGCGCCCACCCCGGCCTTGGCCCCTGGCACCTGCGCCCCCCAAGCTTGCACTGCCAAAGGTAGTGGCCACGCACCACCACTACTCCTGGCCCCGCACCGCCTACTACACACCTGCACCCCACAAGCCCACACCGCCACTGGTCCTGGCACGCAGTGTCTACCTGGCACCTGTGCCCAGCAAAGTCCACATGGCCACTAGCCCTGGCACCTCACCACCACTGCTCGCACCTGCTTCCCTCAAAGCCGGCGCCACACAGGGCCCTACGTCCCAGGCTCCACAGGACAGAGAAGGCACAGAGCCAGCGCTAGGTCCACGTCTCCGAGGGGCGCTCACACCGGCTTTCCGCCCTGGCATCTGAGCCCCACGAGCCCGCACCACATCTGGCCCTGCACCGCTTACCTGCCATCTGCGCCGAGCAAAGCCCGCACCGCCACTGGTCCTGGCCCTGCTAACCCCCAACACACCTGGCCCTGTGGCCGAGACTCCAGAGCACTGATAAGGGTCGCAAGCGGTGGGAGGATCGGCTCACCCAGGGGCGCTCAACCAGGCTTCCCAGCCCTGCCACGTGCGCTCCTGGAGCACGGGCCACAGCTGGCACTGCGGGGACGGGGGCGGGGGGGGCGGTGAGACTACAGGGGATGGCAGAGGGGCGGCGGGGGCCCAAGGGCCGGCTCCCCCAGGGGCGCACACCCCTCTTACCACCCCTAGCACCTGCGCCCCACAAGCCCGCACACACACTCCTCCGTTCCGTGCAATGCTGACCTGGCACCTGCGACCCGCAAAGTACACACCACACCTGGCCCTGCGAACCAGACTCCAGAGGACAGAAAGGGGGAGGCGGCGACGTGAGGTCCGGCTGCCCTAGGGGCGCCCACCCCGGCCTTGGCCCGTGGCACCTGCGCCCCCCAAGCTTGCACTGCCAAAGGTAGTGGCCACGCACCACCACTACTCCTGGCCCCGCACCGCCTACTACACACCTGCACCCCACAAGCCCACACCGCCACTGGTCCTGGCACACAGTGTCTACCTGGCACCTGTGCCCAGCAAAGTCCACATGGCCACTAGCCCTGGCACCTCACCACCACTGCTCGCACCTGCTTCCCTCAAAGCCGGCGCCACACAGGGCCCTACGTCCCAGGCTCCACAGGACAGAGAAGGCACAGAGCCAGCGCTAGGTCCACGTCTCCGAGGGGCGCTCACACCGGCTTTCCGCCCTGGCATCTGAGCCCCACGAGCCCGCACCACATCTGGCCCTGCAACGCCTACCTGCCACCTGCGACTGGCAAAGCCCGCACCGCCACTGGTCCTGGCCCTGCTAACCCCCAACACACCTGGCCCTGTGGCCGAGACTCCAGAGCACTGATCAGGGATGCCAGCGGCACGAGGTCCATCTCCCTCAGGGGCGCTCAACCAGGCTTCCCACCCTTGCCTCGTGCGACCCTGGATCCCATGCCACAGCCGGCCCTGCGGGGGGGGGGGGGTGGGGGGGGATGGTGGAATCCAGAGAATGGGGGAGGGGCGGCGCCGGTGCGAGGTCCGGCTCCCCCAGGGGCGCCCACTCCGGCTTCCTGCCCCTGGAACCTGCACCCCCAGAGCCCGCATGACACCCGGCCGCATCGCCTACCTGCTCCGACACGACACGGCCCAGTTGCACCTTCTGCTGAGGAAGGAAGAAAGGAAGAGGCTCCCGCGACGTGTCAAAGAAGAAAATGGCGGCTCCTCGTGCCAAGATGGCGTCCACGCACACCGTGTGACTGTGGGCGGGGCCACGCATAGGCAGGAGGCGGGGCTGGAGGCCGGGCCAGGAGCTGAGTCTGCACAAGCACCTGGCTCAGGGCAATGGGCTGGCTGACCCAGACCGGTGCAGCTACATCCCACTGAAGAATGCGGAGGTCAGGGGCTGCGAATCAGACTGCAGAGGACAGAAAGAAGAAGGCGGCGGCGTGAGGTCCGGCTCCCCTAGGGGCGCCCACCCCGGCTTTGGACCCTGGCACCTGCGCCCCCCAAGCTTCCACCGCCACAGTTACTGGCCATGCACCACCACTACTCCTGGCCCCGCACCGCATACTTACACACCTGTACCCCACAAGCCTACACCGACACTGGTCCTGGAATGCAGAGTCTACCTGGCAGCTGCGCCCAGCAGAGTCCACATGGCCACTAGCCCTGGCACCTCACCACCACTGGTCCTGGCCCCCCACAGCCTACCTGGCACCTGCACACTGCAAAGCCCGCGCCACACCGGCCCTGCAGCCCAGACTCCAGACGACTGAGAAGGAGCAGCGGGGACACAAGGTCCGGCAATCCCAGGGGCATTCACACCGGCTTCCCACCCCTGGCACCTGCGCCCCCCAAGCTCGCACAGCCACGAGCCCTGGCCCCGCACTGCCTACCTGGCACCTGCGCCCGGCAAAGCCCGTGCAACAACCGCCCGCACGGCCCACACTCCAGAGGATTGAGAAGCGGTGGCAGGGGCGCGAGGTTCGGCTCTCCCAATGGCGCTCACCCCGACTTCCCGCCGCTGGCACCAGCGCCCGCCAAGCCCACAGCACCACTTCCCTGCCCCGCACCGCCACTGGTCCAGGCCGCGGACCGCCTACCTGGCACCTGCTTACCCCAAAGCCTGCGCCAAACAGGGCCCTACATCCCAGACTCCAGAGGACGGAGAAGGGACACAGGCAACCTGAGGTCCGGGTCCCAGGGGCTCTCACACCGCCTTTAGGCCCTGGCATCTGTGCCCCACAAGCCCCAACCACACTTGGCCCTGCACCGCTTACCTGCCACCTGCACCCAGCAAAGCCAGCACCGCCACTCATCCTGGCTCTGCACCGCCTACCTGGCACCTGCGATTGGCAAAACCCTCACCACCTCTGGTCATGGCCCTGCAAACCCACAACACACCTAGCTCTGTGGCCCAGACTCCAGAGCACTGATAAGGGAGGCCAGCGGCGGGAGGTCTGGCTCACCCAGGGGCGCTCAACCTGGCTTCCCAACCCTGCCACCTGCGCTCCCAGAGCCCGCGCCACACCAGGCCCTGTGGACGGGGGGGCGGGGGCGGGAGACTCCAGAGGATGGGGGAGAGGCAGCGGTGGCGAGAGGTCCGGCTCCCACAGGGGCACCCACCCCAGATTTCGCTCCTGGCACCTGGGCCCCCCAAGCCTGCAAGGACACTGGTCCTGGCCCCTCATGGCCTACCTGGCACCTGCGCCTGGCAAAGCCCGTGCCACACCCGCCCATAGGGCCCTGACTCCAGAGGACTGTGAAGAGGCTGAGGCGGCGTGAGTTCCGGCTCCCCCAGGGGCACCCACCCCAGGTTTCGCTCCTTGCACCAGCGCCCCCCAAAGCCAGCACCACCACTGGTCCTGGCCCTGCACCGCCTACCAGGCACGTAAGCCTGGCAAAGCCCGTGCCACAACCGCCCATAGGGCCCAGACTCCAGAGGACTGAGAAGGGGCGGCGGCGGCGCGAGGTCCGGCTCCCCCAGGGGCACCCACCCCAGGTTTCGCTCCTGGCACCTGCGCCCCCCAAGCTTGCAATGCCACTGGTCCTGGCCCTCACGGCCTACGTGGCACCTGCGCCCGGCAAAGCCCGTGCCACAACCGCCCGCACGGCCCAGACTCCAGGGGACTGAGAAGGGGCGGCGGCCGCGCAAGTTCCGGCTCCCCCAGAGGCACCCACCCCAGGTTTCGCTCCTGGCACCTGCGCCCCCCAAGCTTGCAATGCCACTGGTCCTGGCCCTCACGGCCTACGTGGCACCTGCGCCCGGCAAAGCCCGTGCCACAACCGCCCGCACGGCCCAGACTCCAGAGGACTGAGAAGCGGTGGCAGGGGCGCGAGGTTGGCCTCTCCCAGTGGCGCTCACCCCGACTTCCCGCAGCTGGCACCAGCGCCCCCCCCAAGCCCACAGCACCACTTGCCCTGCCCCGCCACTGGTCCAGGCCGCGGACCGCCTACCTGGCACCTGTTTCCCCAAAAGCCTGCGCCACACAGGGCCCTACATCCCAGACTCCAGATGACGGAGAAGGGACACAGGCAGCGCGAGGTCCGGGTCTCCCAGGGACGTTCACAACACATCCAAGCCCTGGCATCTGCGCCCCACAAGCCCCAACCACACTTGGCCCTGCACCGCTTACCTGCCACCTGCGCCCAGCAAAGCCCGCACCGACACTCATCCTGGCTCTGCACCGCCTACCTGGCACCTGCGACTCGCAAAGCCCTCACCACCACTGGTCATGGCCCTGCAAACCCCCGACACACCTAGCTCTGTGGCCCAGACTCCAGAGCACTGATAAGGGTCGCAAGCGGTGGGAGGCTCGGCTCACCCAGGGGCGCTCAACCAGGCTTCCCAGCCCTGCCACGTGCGCTCCTGGAGCACGGGCCACAGCTGGCACTGCGGGGACGGGGGCGGGGGGGGCGGTGAGACTACAGGGGATGGCAGAGGGGCGGCGGGGGCACAAGGGCCGGCTCCCCCAGGGGCGCACACCCCTCTTACCACCCCTAGCACCTGCGCCCCACAAGCCCGCACACACACTCCTCCGTTCCGTGCAATGCTGACCTGGCACCTGCGACCCGCAAAGTACACACCACACCTGGCCCTGCGAACCAGACTCCAGAGGACAGAAAGGGGGAGGCGGCGACGTGAGGTCCGGCTGCCCTAGGGGCGCCCACCCCGGCCTTGGCCCCTGGCACCTGCGCCCCCCAAGCTTGCACTGCCAAAGGTAGTGGCCACGCACCACCACTACTCCTGGCCCCGCACCGCCTACTACACACCTGCACCCCACAAGCCCACACCGCCACTGGTCCTGGCACGCAGTGTCTACCTGGCACCTGTGCCCAGCAAAGTCCACATGGCCACTAGCCCTGGCACCTCACCACCACTGCTCGCACCTGCTTCCCTCAAAGCCGGCGCCACACAGGGCCCTACGTCCCAGGCTCCACAGGACAGAGAAGGCACAGAGCCAGCGCTAGGTCCACGTCTCCGAGGGGCGCTCACACCGGCTTTCCGCCCTGGCATCTGAGCCCCACGAGCCCGCACCACATCTGGCCCTGCACCGCTTACCTGCCATCTGCGCCGAGCAAAGCCCGCACCGCCACTGGTCCTGGCCCTGCTAACCCCCAACACACCTGGCCCTGTGGCCGAGACTCCAGAGCACTGATAAGGGTCGCAAGCGGTGGGAGGATCGGCTCACCCAGGGGCGCTCAACCAGGCTTCCCAGCCCTGCCACGTGCGCTCCTGGAGCACGGGCCACAGCTGGCACTGCGGGGACGGGGGCGGGGGGGGCGGTGAGACTACAGGGGATGGCAGAGGGGCGGCGGGGGCCCAAGGGCCGGCTCCCCCAGGGGCGCACACCCCTCTTACCACCCCTAGCACCTGCGCCCCACAAGCCCGCACACACACTCCTCCGTTCCGTGCAATGCTGACCTGGCACCTGCGACCCGCAAAGTACACACCACACCTGGCCCTGCGAACCAGACTCCAGAGGACAGAAAGGGGGAGGCGGCGACGTGAGGTCCGGCTGCCCTAGGGGCGCCCACCCCGGCCTTGGCCCGTGGCACCTGCGCCCCCCAAGCTTGCACTGCCAAAGGTAGTGGCCACGCACCACCACTACTCCTGGCCCCGCACCGCCTACTACACACCTGCACCCCACACGCCCACACCGCCACTGGTCCTGGCACACAGTGTCTACCTGGCACCTGTGCCCAGCAAAGTCCACATGGCCACTAGCCCTGGCACCTCACCACCACTGCTCGCACCTGCTTCCCTCAAAGCCGGCGCCACACAGGGCCCTACGTCCCAGGCTCCACAGGACAGAGAAGGCACAGAGCCAGCGCTAGGTCCACGTCTCCGAGGGGCGCTCACACCGGCTTTCCGCCCTGGCATCTGAGCCCCACGAGCCCGCACCACATCTGGCCCTGCAACGCCTACCTGCCACCTGCGACTGGCAAAGCCCGCACCGCCACTGGTCCTGGCCCTGCTAACCCCCAACACACCTGGCCCTGTGGCCGAGACTCCAGAGCACTGATCAGGGATGCCAGCGGCACGAGGTCCATCTCCCTCAGGGGCGCTCAACCAGGCTTCCCACCCTTGCCTCGTGCGACCCTGGATCCCATGCCACAGCCGGCCCTGCGGGGGGGGGGGGGGGGGATGGTGGAATCCAGAGAATGGGGGAGGGGCGGCGCCGGTGCGAGGTCCGGCTCCCCCAGGGGCGCCCACTCCGGCTTCCTGCCCCTGGAACCTGCACCCCCAGAGCCCGCATGACACCCGGCCGCATCGCCTACCTGCTCCGACACGACACGGCCCAGTTGCACCTTCTGCTGAGGAAGGAAGAAAGGAAGAGGCTCCCGCGACGTGTCAAAGAAGAAAATGGCGGCTCCTCGTGCCAAGATGGCGTCCACGCACACCGTGTGACTGTGGGCGGGGCCACGCATAGGCAGGAGGCGGGGCTGGAGGCCGGGCCAGGAGCTGAGTCTGCACAAGCACCTGGCTCAGGGCAATGGGCTGGCTGACCCAGACCGGTGCAGCTACATCCCACTGAAGAATGCGGAGGTCAGGGGCTGCGAATCAGACTGCAGAGGACAGAAAGAAGAAGGCGGCGGCGTGAGGTCCGGCTCCCCTAGGGGCGCCCACCCCGGCTTTGGACCCTGGCACCTGCGCCCCCCAAGCTTCCACCGCCACAGTTACTGGCCATGCACCACCACTACTCCTGGCCCCGCACCGCATACTTACACACCTGTACCCCACAAGCCTACACCGACACTGGTCCTGGAATGCAGAGTCTACCTGGCAGCTGCGCCCAGCAGAGTCCACATGGCCACTAGCCCTGGCACCTCACCACCACTGGTCCTGGCCCCCCACAGCCTACCTGGCACCTGCACACTGCAAAGCCCGCGCCACACCGGCCCTGCAGCCCAGACTCCAGACGACTGAGAAGGAGCAGCGGGGACACAAGGTCCGGCAATCCCAGGGGCATTCACACCGGCTTCCCACCCCTGGCACCTGCGCCCCCCAAGCTCGCACAGCCACGAGCCCTGGCCCCGCACTGCCTACCTGGCACCTGCGCCCGGCAAAGCCCGTGCAACAACCGCCCGCACGGCCCAGACTCCAGAGGATTGAGAAGCGGTGGCAGGGGCGCGAGGTTCGGCTCTCCCAGTGGCGCTCACCCCGACTTCCCGCCGCTGGCACCAGCGCCCCCCAAGCCCACAGCACCACTTGCCCTGCCCCGCACCGCCACTGGTCCAGGCCGCGGACCGCCTACCTGGCACCTGCTTACCCCAAAGCCTGCGCCAAACAGGGCCCTACATCCCAGACTCCAGAGGACGGAGAAGGGACACAGGCAACCTGAGGTCCGGGTCCCAGGGGCTCTCACACCGCCTTTAGGCCCTGGCATCTGTGCCCCACAAGCCCCAACCACACTTGGCCCTGCACCGCTTACCTGCCACCTGCACCCAGCAAAGCCCGCACCGCCACTCATCCTGGCTCTGCACCGCCTACCTGGCACCTGCGACTCGCAAAACCCTCACCACCTCTGGTCATGGCCCTGCAAACCCCCAACACACCTAGCTCTGTGGCCCAGACTCCAGAGCACTGATAAGGGAGGCCAGCGGCGGGAGGTCTGGCTCACCCAGGGGCGCTCAACCTGGCTTCCCAACCCTGCCACCTGCGCTCCCAGAGCCCGCGCCACACCAGGCCCTGTGGAGGGGGGGGCGGGGGCGGGAGACTCCAGAGGATGGGGGAGAGGCAGCGGTGGCGAGAGGTCCGGCTCCCACAGGGGCACCCACCCCAGATTTCGCTCCTGGCACCTGGGCCCCCCAAGCCTGCAAGGACACTGGTCCTGGCCCCTCATGGCCTACCTGGCACCTGCGCCTGGCAAAGCCCGTGCCACACCCGCCCATAGGGCCCTGACTCCAGAGGACTGTGAAGAGGCTGAGGCGGCGTGAGTTCCGGCTCCCCCAGGGGCACCCACCCCAGGTTTCGCTCCTTGCACCAGCGCCCCCCAAAGCCAGCACCACCACTGGTCCTGGCCCTGCACCGCCTACCAGGCACGTAAGCCTGGCAAAGCCCGTGCAACAACCGCCCATAGGGCCCAGACTCCAGAGGACTGAGAAGGGGCGGCGGCGGCGCGAGGTCCGGCTCCCCCAGGGGCACCCACCCCAGGTTTCGCTCCTGGCACCTGCGCCCCCCAAGCTTGCAATGCCACTGGTCCTGGCCCTCACGGCCTACGTGGCACCTGCGCCCGGCAAAGCCCGTGCCACAACCGCCCGCACGGCCCAGACTCCAGAGGACTGAGAAGCGGTGGCAGGGGCGCGAGGTTGGCCTCTCCCAGTGGCGCTCACCCCGACTTCCCGCAGCTGGCACCAGCGCCCCCCCCAAGCCCACAGCACCACTTGCCCTGCCCCGCCACTGGTCCAGGCCGCGGACCGCCTACCTGGCACCTGTTTCCCCAAAAGCCTGCGCCACACAGGGCCCTACATCCCAGACTCCAGATGACAGAGAAGGGACACAGGCAGCGCGAGGTCCGGGTCTCCCAGGGACGTTCACAACACATCCAAGCCCTGGCATCTGCGCCCCACAAGCCCCAACCACACTTGGCCCTGCACCGCTTACCTGCCACCTGCACCCAGCAAAGCCCGCACCGACACTCATCCTGGCTCTGCACCGCCTACCTGGCACCTGCGACTCGCAAAGCCCTCTCCACCACTGGTCATGGCCCTGCAAACCCCCGACACACCTAGCTCTGTGGCCCAGACTCCAGAGCACTGATAAGGGTCGCAAGCGGTGGGAGGCTCGGCTCACCCAGGGGCGCTCAACCAGGCTTCCCAGCCCTGCCACGTGCGCTCCTGGAGCACGGGCCACAGCTGGCACTGCGGGGACGGGGGTGGGGGGGGGCGGTGAGACTACAGGGGATGGCAGAGGGGCGGCGGGGGCACAAGGGCCGGCTCCCCCAGGGGCGCACACCCCTCTTACCACCCCTAGCACCTGCGCCCCACAAGCCCGCACACACACTCCTCCGTTCCGTGCAATGCTGACCTGGCACCTGCGACCCGCAAAGTACACACCACACCTGGCCCTGCGAACCAGACTCCAGAGGACAGAAAGGGGGAGGCGGCGACGTGAGGTCCGGCTGCCCTAGGGGCGCCCACCCCGGCCTTGGCCCCTGGCACCTGCGCCCCCCAAGCTTGCACTGCCAAAGGTAGTGGCCACGCACCACCACTACTCCTGGCCCCGCACCGCCTACTACACACCTGCACCCCACAAGCCCACACCGCCACTGGTCCTGGCACGCAGTGTCTACCTGGCACCTGTGCCCAGCAAAGTCCACATGGCCACTAGCCCTGGCACCTCACCACCACTGCTCGCACCTGCTTCCCTCAAAGCCGGCGCCACACAGGGCCCTACGTCCCAGGCTCCACAGGACAGAGAAGGCACAGAGCCAGCGCTAGGTCCACGTCTCCGAGGGGCGCTCACACCGGCTTTCCGCCCTGGCATCTGAGCCCCACGAGCCCGCACCACATCTGGCCCTGCAACGCCTACCTGCCACCTGCGACTGGCAAAGCCCGCACCGCCACTGGTCCTGGCCCTGCTAACCCCCAACACACCTGGCCCTGTGGCCGAGACTCCAGAGCACTGATCAGGGATGCCAGCGGCACGAGGTCCATCTCCCTCAGGGGCGCTCAACCAGGCTTCCCACCCTTGCCTCGTGCGACCCTGGATCCCATGCCACAGCCGGCCCTGCGGGGGGGGGGGGGGGGATGGTGGAAACCAGAGAATGGGGGAGGGGCGGCGCCGGTGCGAGGTCCGGCTCCCCCAGGGGCGCCCACTCCGGCTTCCTGCCCCTGGAACCTGCACCCCCAGAGCCCGCATGACACCCGGCCGCATCGCCTACCTGCTCCGACACGACACGGCCCAGTTGCACCTTCTGCTGAGGAAGGAAGAAAGGAAGAGGCTCCCGCGACGTGTCAAAGAAGAAAATGGCGGCTCCTCGTGCCAAGATGGCGTCCACGCACACCGTGTGACTGTGGGCGGGGCCACGCATAGGCAGGAGGCGGGGCTGGAGGCCGGGCCAGGAGCTGAGTCTGCACAAGCACCTGGCTCAGGGCAATGGGCTGGCTGACCCAGACCGGTGCAGCTACATCCCACTGAAGAATGCGGAGGTCAGGGGCTGCGAATCAGACTGCAGAGGACAGAAAGAAGAAGGCGGCGGCGTGAGGTCCGGCTCCCCTAGGGGCGCCCACCCCGGCTTTGGACCCTGGCACCTGCGCCCCCCAAGCTTCCACCGCCACAGTTACTGGCCATGCACCACCACTACTCCTGGCCCCGCACCGCATACTTACACACCTGTACCCCACAAGCCTACACCGACACTGGTCCTGGAATGCAGAGTCTACCTGGCAGCTGCGCCCAGCAGAGTCCACATGGCCACTAGCCCTGGCACCTCACCACCACTGGTCCTGGCCCCCCACAGCCTACCTGGCACCTGCACACTGCAAAGCCCGCGCCACACCGGCCCTGCAGCCCAGACTCCAGACGACTGAGAAGGAGCAGCGGGGACACAAGGTCCGGCAATCCCAGGGGCATTCACACCGGCTTCCCACCCCTGGCACCTGCGCCCCCCAAGCTCGCACAGCCACGAGCCCTGGCCCCGCACTGCCTACCTGGCACCTGCGCCCGGCAAAGCCCGTGCAACAACCGCCCGCACGGCCCAGACTCCAGAGGATTGAGAAGCGGTGGCAGGGGCGCGAGGTTCGGCTCTCCCAATGGCGCTCACCCCGACTTCCCGCCGCTGGCACCAGCGCCCGCCAAGCCCACAGCACCACTTGCCCTGCCCCGCACCGCCACTGGTCCAGGCCGCGGACCGCCTACCTGGCACCTGCTTACCCCAAAGCCTGCGCCAAACAGGGCCCTACATCCCAGACTCCAGAGGACGGAGAAGGGACACAGGCAACCTGAGGTCCGGGTCCCAGGGGCTCTCACACCGCCTTTAGGCCCTGGCATCTGTGCCCCACAAGCCCCAACCACACTTGGCCCTGCACCGCTTACCTGCCACCTGCACCCAGCAAAGCCCGCACCGCCACTCATCCTGGCTCTGCACCGCCTACCTGGCACCTGCGACTCGCAAAACCCTCACCACCTCTGGTCATGGCCCTGCAAACCCCCAACACACCTAGCTCTGTGGCCCAGACTCCAGAGCACTGATAAGGGAGGCCAGCGGCGGGAGGTCTGGCTCACCCAGGGGCGCTCAACCTGGCTTCCCAACCCTGCCACCTGCGCTCCCAGAGCCCGCGCCACACAAGGCCCTGTGGAGGGGGGGGCGGGGGCGGGAGACTCCAGAGGATGGGGGAGAGGCAGCGGTGGCGAGAGGTCCGGCTCCCACAGGGGCACCCACCCCAGATTTCGCTCCTGGCACCTGGGCCCCCCAAGCCTGCAAGGACACTGGTCCTGGCCCCTCATGGCCTACCTGGCACCTGCGCCTGGCAAAGCCCGTGCCACACCCGCCCATAGGGCCCTGACTCCAGAGGACTGTGAAGAGGCTGAGGCGGCGTGAGTTCCGGCTCCCCCAGGGGCACCCACCCCAGGTTTCGCTCCTTGCACCAGCGCCCCCCAAAGCCAGCACCACCACTGGTCCTGGCCCTGCACCGCCTACCAGGCACGTAAGCCTGGCAAAGCCCGTGCCACAACCGCCCATAGGGCCCAGACTCCAGAGGACTGAGAAGGGGCGGCGGCGGCGCGAGGTCCGGCTCCCCCAGGGGCACCCACCCCAGGTTTCGCTCCTGGCACCTGCGCCCCCCAAGCTTGCAATGCCACTGGTCCTGGCCCTCACGGCCTACGTGGCACCTGCGCCCGGCAAAGCCCGTGCCACAACCGCCCGCACGGCCCAGACTCCAGGGGACTGAGAAGGGGCGGCGGCCGCGCGAGGTCCGGCTCCCCCAGAGGCACCCACCCCAGCTTTCGCTCCTGGCACCTGCGCCCCCCAAGCTTGCAATGCCACTGGTCCTGGCCCTCACGGCCTACGTGGCACCTGCGCCCGGCAAAGCCCGTGCCACAACCGCCCGCACGGCCCAGACTCCAGAGGACTGAGAAGCGGTGGCAGGGGCGCGAGGTTGGCCTCTCCCAGTGGCGCTCACCCCGACTTCCCGCAGCTGGCACCAGCGCCCCCCCCAAGCCCACAGCACCACTTGCCCTGCCCCGCCACTGGTCCAGGCCGCGGACCGCCTACCTGGCACCTGTTTCCCCAAAAGCCTGCGCCACACAGGGCCCTACATCCCAGACTCCAGATGACGGAGAAGGGACACAGGCAGCGCGAGGTCCGGGTCTCCCAGGGACGTTCACAACACATCCAAGCCCTGGCATCTGCGCCCCACAAGCCCCAACCACACTTGGCCCTGCACCGCTTACCTGCCACCTGCACCCAGCAAAGCCCGCACCGACACTCATCCTGGCTCTGCACCGCCTACCTGGCACCTGCGACTCGCAAAGCCCTCACCACCACTGGTCATGGCCCTGCAAACCCCCGACACACCTAGCTCTGTGGCCCAGACTCCAGAGCACTGATAAGGGTCGCAAGCGGTGGGAGGCTCGGCTCACCCAGGGGCGCTCAACCAGGCTTCCCAGCCCTGCCACGTGCGCTCCTGGAGCACGGGCCACAGCTGGCACTGCGGGGACGGGGGGGGGGGGGGGCGGTGAGACTACTGGGTTTGGCAGAGGGGCGGCGGGGGCACAAGGGCCGGCTCCCCCAGGGGCGCACACCCCTCTTACCACCCCTAGCACCTGCGCCCCACAAGCCCGCACACACACTCCTCCGTTCCGTGCAATGCTGACCTGGCACCTGCGACCCGCAAAGTACACACCACACCTGGCCCTGCGAACCAGACTCCAGAGGACAGAAAGGGGGAGGCGGCGACGTGAGGTCCGGCTGCCCTAGGGGCGCCCACCCCGGCCTTGGCCCCTGGCACCTGCGCCCCCCAAGCTTGCACTGCCAAAGGTAGTGGCCACGCACCACCACTACTCCTGGCCCCGCACCGCCTACTACACACCTGCACCCCACAAGCCCACACCGCCACTGGTCCTGGCACGCAGTGTCTACCTGGCACCTGTGCCCAGCAAAGTCCACATGGCCACTAGCCCTGGCACCTCACCACCACTGCTCGCACCTGCTTCCCTCAAAGCCGGCGCCACACAGGGCCCTACGTCCCAGGCTCCACAGGACAGAGAAGGCACAGAGCCAGCGCTAGGTCCACGTCTCCGAGGGGCGCTCACACCGGCTTTCCGCCCTGGCATCTGAGCCCCACGAGCCCGCACCACATCTGGCCCTGCACCGCTTACCTGCCATCTGCGCCGAGCAAAGCCCGCACTGCCACTCCTCCTGGCCCCGCAACGCCTACCTGGCACCTGCGACTCGCAAAGCCTGGCCGCCACTGGTGCTGGCCCTGCTAACCCCCAACACACCTGGCCCTGTGGCCGAGACTCCAGAGCACTGATAAGGGTCGCAAGCGGTGGGAGGATCTGCTCACCCAGGGGCGCTCAACCAGGCTTCCCAGCCCTGCCACGTGCGCTCCTGGAGCACGGGCCACAGCTGGCACTGCGGGGACGGGGGCGGGGGGGGCGGTGAGACTACAGGGGATGGCAGAGGGGCGGCGGGGGCACAAGGGCCGGCTCCCCCAGGGGCGCACACCCCTCTTACCACCCCTAGCACCTGCGCCCCACAAGCCCGCACACACACTCCTCCGTTCCGTGCAATGCTGACCTGGCACCTGCGACCCGCAAAGTACACACCACACCTGGCCCTGCGAACCAGACTCCAGAGGACAGAAAGGGGGAGGCGGCGACGTGAGGTCCGGCTGCCCTAGGGGCGCCCACCCCGGCCTTGGCCCCTGGCACCTGCGTCCCACAAGCTTGCACTGCCAAAGGTAGTGGCCACGCACCACCACTACTCCTGGCCCCGCACCGCCTACTACACACCTGCACCCCACAAGCCCACACCGCCACTGGTCCTGGCACGCAGTGTCTACCTGGCACCTGTGCCCAGCAAAGTCCACATGGCCACTAGCCCTGGCACCTCACCACCACTGCTCGCACCTGCTTCCCTCAAAGCTGGCGCCACACAGGGCCCTACGTCCCAGGCTCCACAGGACAGAGAAGGCACAGAGCCAGCGCTAGGTCCACGTCTCCGAGGGGCGCTCACACCGGCTTTCCGCCCTGGCATCTGAGCCCCACGAGCCCGCACCACATCTGGCCCTGCAACGCCTACCTGCCACCTGCGACTCGCAAAGCCCGCACCGCCACTGGTCCTGGCCCTGCTAACCCCCAACACACCTGGCCCTGTGGCCGAGACTCCAGAGCACTGATCAGGGATGCCAGCGGCACGAGGTCCATCTCCCTCAGGGGCGCTCAACCAGGCTTCCCACCCTTGCCTCGTGCGACCCTGGATCCCAGGCCACAGCCGGCCCTGCGGGGGGGGGGGGGGATGGTGGAATCCAGAGAATGGGGGAGGGGCGGCGCCGGTGCGAGGTACGGCTCCCCCAGGGGCGCCCACTCCGGCTTCCTGCCCCTGGAACCTGCACCCCCAGAGCCCGCATGACACCCGGCCGCATCGCCTACCTGCTCCGACACGACACGGCCCAGTTGCACCTTCTGCTGAGGAAGGAAGAAAGGAAGAGGCTCCCGCGACGTGTCAAAGAAGAAAATGGCGGCTCCTCGTGCCAAGATGGCGTCCACGCACACCGTGTGACTGTGGGCGGGGCCACGCATAGGCAGGAGGCGGGGCTGGAGGCCGGGCCAGGAGCTGAGTCTGCACAAGCACCTGGCTCAGGGCAATGGGCTGGCTGACCCAGACCGGTGCAGCTACATCCCACTGAAGAATGCGGAGGTCAGGGGCTGCGAATCAGACTGCAGAGGACAGAAAGAAGAAGGCGGCGGCGTGAGGTCCGGCTCCCCTAGGGGCGCCCACCCCGGCTTTGGACCCTGGCACCTGCGCCCCCCAAGCTTCCACCGCCACAGTTACTGGCCATGCACCACCACTACTCCTGGCCCCGCACCGCATACTTACACACCTGTACCCCACAAGCCTACACCGACACTGGTCCTGGAATGCAGAGTCTACCTGGCAGCTGCGCCCAGCAGAGTCCACATGGCCACTAGCCCTGGCACCTCACCACCACTGGTCCTGGCCCCCCACAGCCTACCTGGCACCTGCACACTGCAAAGCCCGCGCCACACCGGCCCTGCAGCCCAGACTCCAGACGACTGAGAAGGAGCAGCGGGGACACAAGGTCCGGCAATCCCAGGGGCATTCACACCGGCTTCCCACCCCTGGCACCTGCGCCCCCCAAGCTCGCACAGCCACGAGCCCTGGCCCCGCACTGCCTACCTGGCACCTGCGCCCGGCAAAGCCCGTGCAACAACCGCCCGCACGGCCCAGACTCCAGAGGATTGAGAAGCGGTGGCAGGGGCGCGAGGTTCGGCTCTCCCAGTGGCGCTCACCCCGACTTCCCGCCGCTGGCACCAGCGCCCCCCAAGCCCACAGCACCACTTGCCCTGCCCCGCACCGCCACTGGTCCAGGCCGCGGACCGCCTACCTGGCACCTGCTTACCCCAAAGCCTGCGCCAAACAGGGCCCTACATCCCAGACTCCAGAGGACGGAGAAGGGACACAGGCAACCTGAGGTCCGGGTCCCAGGGGCTCTCACACCGCCTTTAGGCCCTGGCATCTGTGCCCCACAAGCCCCAACCACACTTGGCCCTGCACCGCTTACCTGCCACCTGCACCCAGCAAAGCCCGCACCGCCACTCATCCTGGCTCTGCACCGCCTACCTGGCACCTGCGACTCGCAAAACCCTCACCACCTCTGGTCATGGCCCTGCAAACCCCCAACACACCTAGCTCTGTGGCCCAGACTCCAGAGCACTGATAAGGGAGGCCAGCGGCGGGAGGTCTGGCTCACCCAGGGGCGCTCAACCTGGCTTCCCAACCCTGCCACCTGCGCTCCCAGAGCCCGCGCCACACCAGGCCCTGTGGAGGGGGGGGCGGGGGCGGGAGACTCCAGAGGATGGGGGAGAGGCAGCGGTGGCGAGAGGTCCGGCTCCCACAGGGGCACCCACCCCAGATTTCGCTCCTGGCACCTGGGCCCCCCAAGCCTGCAAGGACACTGGTCCTGGCCCCTCATGGCCTACCTGGCACCTGCGCCTGGCAAAGCCCGTGCCACACCCGCCCATAGGGCCCTGACTCCAGAGGACTGTGAAGAGGCTGAGGCGGCGTGAGTTCCGGCTCCCCCAGGGGCACCCACCCCAGGTTTCGCTCCTTGCACCAGCGCCCCCCAAAGCCAGCACCACCACTGGTCCTGGCCCTGCACCGCCTACCAGGCACGTAAGCCTGGCAAAGCCCGTGCAACAACCGCCCATAGGGCCCAGACTCCAGAGGACTGAGAAGGGGCGGCGGCGGCGCGAGGTCCGGCTCCCCCAGGGGCACCCACCCCAGGTTTCGCTCCTGGCACCTGCGCCCCCCAAGCTTGCAATGCCACTGGTCCTGGCCCTCACGGCCTACGTGGCACCTGCGCCCGGCAAAGCCCGTGCCACAACCGCCCGCACGGCCCAGACTCCAGAGGACTGAGAAGCGGTGGCAGGGGCGCGAGGTTGGCCTCTCCCAGTGGCGCTCACCCCGACTTCCCGCAGCTGGCACCAGCGCCCCCCCCAAGCCCACAGCACCACTTGCCCTGCCCCGCCACTGGTCCAGGCCGCGGACCGCCTACCTGGCACCTGTTTCCCCAAAAGCCTGCGCCACACAGGGCCCTACATCCCAGACTCCAGATGACGGAGAAGGGACACAGGCAGCGCGAGGTCCGGGTCTCCCAGGGACGTTCACAACACATCCAAGCCCTGGCATCTGCGCCCCACAAGCCCCAACCACACTTGGCCCTGCACCGCTTACCTGCCACCTGCACCCAGCAAAGCCCGCACCGACACTCATCCTGGCTCTGCACCGCCTACCTGGCACCTGCGACTCGCAAAGCCCTCTCCACCACTGGTCATGGCCCTGCAAACCCCCGACACACCTAGCTCTGTGGCCCAGACTCCAGAGCACTGATAAGGGTCGCAAGCGGTGGGAGGCTCGGCTCACCCAGGGGCGCTCAACCAGGCTTCCCAGCCCTGCCACGTGCGCTCCTGGAGCACGGGCCACAGCTGGCACTGCGGGGACGGGGGTGGGGGGGGGCGGTGAGACTACAGGGGATGGCAGAGGGGCGGCGGGGGCACAAGGGCCGGCTCCCCCAGGGGCGCACACCCCTCTTACCACCCCTAGCACCTGCGCCCCACAAGCCCGCACACACACTCCTCCGTTCCGTGCAATGCTGACCTGGCACCTGCGACCCGCAAAGTACACACCACACCTGGCCCTGCGAACCAGACTCCAGAGGACAGAAAGGGGGAGGCGGCGACGTGAGGTCCGGCTGCCCTAGGGGCGCCCACCCCGGCCTTGGCCCCTGGCACCTGCGCCCCCCAAGCTTGCACTGCCAAAGGTAGTGGCCACGCACCACCACTACTCCTGGCCCCGCACCGCCTACTACACACCTGCACCCCACAAGCCCACACCGCCACTGGTCCTGGCACGCAGTGTCTACCTGGCACCTGTGCCCAGCAAAGTCCACATGGCCACTAGCCCTGGCACCTCACCACCACTGCTCGCACCTGCTTCCCTCAAAGCCGGCGCCACACAGGGCCCTACGTCCCAGGCTCCACAGGACAGAGAAGGCACAGAGCCAGCGCTAGGTCCACGTCTCCGAGGGGCGCTCACACCGGCTTTCCGCCCTGGCATCTGAGCCCCACGAGCCCGCACCACATCTGGCCCTGCAACGCCTACCTGCCACCTGCGACTCGCAAAGCCCGCACCGCCACTGGTCCTGGCCCTGCTAACCCCCAACACACCTGGCCCTGTGGCCGAGACTCCAGAGCACTGATCAGGGATGCCAGCGGCACGAGGTCCATCTCCCTCAGGGGCGCTCAACCAGGCTTCCCACCCTTGCCTCGTGCGACCCTGGATCCCATGCCACAGCCGGCCCTGCGGGGGGGGGGGGGGGGGTGGTGGAATCCAGAGAATGGGGGAGGGGCGGCGCCGGTGCGAGGTCCGGCTCCCCCAGGGGCGCCCACTCCGGCTTCCTGCCCCTGGAACCTGCACCCCCAGAGCCCGCATGACACCCGGCCGCATCGCCTACCTGCTCCGACACGACACGGCCCAGTTGCACCTTCTGCTGAGGAAGGAAGAAAGGAAGAGGCTCCCGCGACGTGTCAAAGAAGAAAATGGCGGCTCCTCGTGCCAAGATGGCGTCCACGCACACCGTGTGACTGTGGGCGGGGCCACGCATAGGCAGGAGGCGGGGCTGGAGGCCGGGCCAGGAGCTGAGTCTGCACAAGCACCTGGCTCAGGGCAATGGGCTGGCTGACCCAGACCGGTGCAGCTACATCCCACTGAAGAATGCGGAGGTCAGGGGCTGCGAATCAGACTGCAGAGGACAGAAAGAAGAAGGCGGCGGCGTGAGGTCCGGCTCCCCTAGGGGCGCCCACCCCGGCTTTGGACCCTGGCACCTGCGCCCCCCAAGCTTCCACCGCCACAGTTACTGGCCATGCACCACCACTACTCCTGGCCCCGCACCGCATACTTACACACCTGTACCCCACAAGCCTACACCGACACTGGTCCTGGAATGCAGAGTCTACCTGGCAGCTGCGCCCAGCAGAGTCCACATGGCCACTAGCCCTGGCACCT
Source organism: Tadarida brasiliensis (assembly GCA_030848825.1). Classification (NCBI taxonomy): domain Eukaryota; kingdom Metazoa; phylum Chordata; class Mammalia; order Chiroptera; family Molossidae; genus Tadarida; species Tadarida brasiliensis. The sequence continues at coordinate 66,109 of JAUMIU010000075.1, read as the reverse complement.
CACCACCACTGGTCCTGGCCCCCCACAGCCTACCTGGCACCTGCACACTGCAAAGCCCGCGCCACACCGGCCCTGCAGCCCAGACTCCAGACGACTGAGAAGGAGCAGCGGGGACACAAGGTCCGGCAATCCCAGGGGCATTCACACCGGCTTCCCACCCCTGGCACCTGCGCCCCCCAAGCTCGCACAGCCACGAGCCCTGGCCCCGCACTGCCTACCTGGCACCTGCGCCCGGCAAAGCCCGTGCAACAACCGCCCGCACGGCCCAGACTCCAGAGGATTGAGAAGCGGTGGCAGGGGCGCGAGGTTCGGCTCTCCCAGTGGCGCTCACCCCGACTTCCCGCCGCTGGCACCAGCGCCCCCCAAGCCCACAGCACCACTTGCCCTGCCCCGCACCGCCACTGGTCCAGGCCGCGGACCGCCTACCTGGCACCTGCTTACCCCAAAGCCTGCGCCAAACAGGGCCCTACATCCCAGACTCCAGAGGACGGAGAAGGGACACAGGCAACCTGAGGTCCGGGTCCCAGGGGCTCTCACACCGCCTTTAGGCCCTGGCATCTGTGCCCCACAAGCCCCAACCACACTTGGCCCTGCACCGCTTACCTGCCACCTGCACCCAGCAAAGCCCGCACCGCCACTCATCCTGGCTCTGCACCGCCTACCTGGCACCTGCGACTCGCAAAACCCTCACCACCTCTGGTCATGGCCCTGCAAACCCCCAACACACCTAGCTCTGTGGCCCAGACTCCAGAGCACTGATAAGGGAGGCCAGCGGCGGGAGGTCTGGCTCACCCAGGGGCGCTCAACCTGGCTTCCCAACCCTGCCACCTGCGCTCCCAGAGCCCGCGCCACACCAGGCCCTGTGGAGGGGGGGGCGGGGGCGGGAGACTCCAGAGGATGGGGGAGAGGCAGCGGTGGCGAGAGGTCCGGCTCCCACAGGGGCACCCACCCCAGATTTCGCTCCTGGCACCTGGGCCCCCCAAGCCTGCAAGGACACTGGTCCTGGCCCCTCATGGCCTACCTGGCACCTGCGCCTGGCAAAGCCCGTGCCACACCCGCCCATAGGGCCCTGACTCCAGAGGACTGTGAAGAGGCTGAGGCGGCGTGAGTTCCGGCTCCCCCAGGGGCACCCACCCCAGGTTTCGCTCCTTGCACCAGCGCCCCCCAAAGCCAGCACCACCACTGGTCCTGGCCCTGCACCGCCTACCAGGCACGTAAGCCTGGCAAAGCCCGTGCCACAACCGCCCATAGGGCCCAGACTCCAGAGGACTGAGAAGGGGCGGCGGCGGCGCGAGGTCCGGCTCCCCCAGGGGCACCCACCCCAGGTTTCGCTCCTGGCACCTGCGCCCCCCAAGCTTGCAATGCCACTGGTCCTGGCCCTCACGGCCTACGTGGCACCTGCGCCCGGCAAAGCCCGTGCCACAACCGCCCGCACGGCCCAGACTCCAGGGGACTGAGAAGGGGCGGCGGCCGCGCGAGGTCCGGCTCCCCCAGAGGCACCCACCCCAGCTTTCGCTCCTGGCACCTGCGCCCCCCAAGCTTGCAATGCCACTGGTCCTGGCCCTCACGGCCTACGTGGCACCTGCGCCCGGCAAAGCCCGTGCCACAACCGCCCGCACGGCCCAGACTCCAGAGGACTGAGAAGCGGTGGCAGGGGCGCGAGGTTGGCCTCTCCCAGTGGCGCTCACCCCGACTTCCCGCAGCTGGCACCAGCGACCCCCCAAGCCCACAGCACCACTTGCCCTGCCCCGCCACTGGTCCAGGCCGCGGACCGCCTACCTGGCACCTGTTTCCCCAAAAGCCTGCGCCACACAGGGCCCTACATCCCAGACTCCAGATGACGGAGAAGGGACACAGGCAGCGCGAGGTCCGGGTCTCCCAGGGACGTTCACAACACATCCAAGCCCTGGCATCTGCGCCCCACAAGCCCCAACCACACTTGGCCCTGCACCGCTTACCTGCCACCTGCGCCCAGCAAAGCCCGCACCGACACTCATCCTGGCTCTGCACCGCCTACCTGGCACCTGCGACTCGCAAAGCCCTCACCACCACTGGTCATGGCCCTGCAAACCCCCGACACACCTAGCTCTGTGGCCCAGACTCCAGAGCACTGATAAGGGTCGCAAGCGGTGGGAGGCTCGGCTCACCCAGGGGCGCTCAACCAGGCTTCCCAGCCCTGCCACGTGCGCTCCTGGAGCACGGGCCACAGCTGGCACTGCGGGGACGGGGGCGGGGGGGGCGGTGAGACTACAGGGGATGGCAGAGGGGCGGCGGGGGCACAAGGGCCGGCTCCCCCAGGGGCGCACACCCCTCTTACCACCCCTAGCACCTGCGCCCCACAAGCCCGCACACACACTCCTCCGTTCCGTGCAATGCTGACCTGGCACCTGCGACCCGCAAAGTACACACCACACCTGGCCCTGCGAACCAGACTCCAGAGGACAGAAAGGGGGAGGCGGCGACGTGAGGTCCGGCTGCCCTAGGGGCGCCCACCCCGGCCTTGGCCCCTGGCACCTGCGCCCCCCAAGCTTGCACTGCCAAAGGTAGTGGCCACGCACCACCACTACTCCTGGCCCCGCACCGCCTACTACACACCTGCACCCCACAAGCCCACACCGCCACTGGTCCTGGCACGCAGTGTCTACCTGGCACCTGTGCCCAGCAAAGTCCACATGGCCACTAGCCCTGGCACCTCACCACCACTGCTCGCACCTGCTTCCCTCAAAGCCGGCGCCACACAGGGCCCTACGTCCCAGGCTCCACAGGACAGAGAAGGCACAGAGCCAGCGCTAGGTCCACGTCTCCGAGGGGCGCTCACACCGGCTTTCCGCCCTGGCATCTGAGCCCCACGAGCCCGCACCACATCTGGCCCTGCACCGCTTACCTGCCATCTGCGCCGAGCAAAGCCCGCACCGCCACTGGTCCTGGCCCTGCTAACCCCCAACACACCTGGCCCTGTGGCCGAGACTCCAGAGCACTGATAAGGGTCGCAAGCGGTGGGAGGATCGGCTCACCCAGGGGCGCTCAACCAGGCTTCCCAGCCCTGCCACGTGCGCTCCTGGAGCACGGGCCACAGCTGGCACTGCGGGGACGGGGGCGGGGGGGGCGGTGAGACTACAGGGGATGGCAGAGGGGCGGCGGGGGCCCAAGGGCCGGCTCCCCCAGGGGCGCACACCCCTCTTACCACCCCTAGCACCTGCGCCCCACAAGCCCGCACACACACTCCTCCGTTCCGTGCAATGCTGACCTGGCACCTGCGACCCGCAAAGTACACACCACACCTGGCCCTGCGAACCAGACTCCAGAGGACAGAAAGGGGGAGGCGGCGACGTGAGGTCCGGCTGCCCTAGGGGCGCCCACCCCGGCCTTGGCCCGTGGCACCTGCGCCCCCCAAGCTTGCACTGCCAAAGGTAGTGGCCACGCACCACCACTACTCCTGGCCCCGCACCGCCTACTACACACCTGCACCCCACAAGCCCACACCGCCACTGGTCCTGGCACACAGTGTCTACCTGGCACCTGTGCCCAGCAAAGTCCACATGGCCACTAGCCCTGGCACCTCACCACCACTGCTCGCACCTGCTTCCCTCAAAGCCGGCGCCACACAGGGCCCTACGTCCCAGGCTCCACAGGACAGAGAAGGCACAGAGCCAGCGCTAGGTCCACGTCTCCGAGGGGCGCTCACACCGGCTTTCCGCCCTGGCATCTGAGCCCCACGAGCCCGCACCACATCTGGCCCTGCAACGCCTACCTGCCACCTGCGACTGGCAAAGCCCGCACCGCCACTGGTCCTGGCCCTGCTAACCCCCAACACACCTGGCCCTGTGGCCGAGACTCCAGAGCACTGATCAGGGATGCCAGCGGCACGAGGTCCATCTCCCTCAGGGGCGCTCAACCAGGCTTCCCACCCTTGCCTCGTGCGACCCTGGATCCCATGCCACAGCCGGCCCTGCGGGGGGGGGGGGGGGGGGGGGGATGGTGGAATCCAGAGAATGGGGGAGGGGCGGCGCCGGTGCGAGGTCCGGCTCCCCCAGGGGCGCCCACTCCGGCTTCCTGCCCCTGGAACCTGCACCCCCAGAGCCCGCATGACACCCGGCCGCATCGCCTACCTGCTCCGACACGACACGGCCCAGTTGCACCTTCTGCTGAGGAAGGAAGAAAGGAAGAGGCTCCCGCGACGTGTCAAAGAAGAAAATGGCGGCTCCTCGTGCCAAGATGGCGTCCACGCACACCGTGTGACTGTGGGCGGGGCCACGCATAGGCAGGAGGCGGGGCTGGAGGCCGGGCCAGGAGCTGAGTCTGCACAAGCACCTGGCTCAGGGCAATGGGCTGGCTGACCCAGACCGGTGCAGCTACATCCCACTGAAGAATGCGGAGGTCAGGGGCTGCGAATCAGACTGCAGAGGACAGAAAGAAGAAGGCGGCGGCGTGAGGTCCGGCTCCCCTAGGGGCGCCCACCCCGGCTTTGGACCCTGGCACCTGCGCCCCCCAAGCTTCCACCGCCACAGTTACTGGCCATGCACCACCACTACTCCTGGCCCCGCACCGCATACTTACACACCTGTACCCCACAAGCCTACACCGACACTGGTCCTGGAATGCAGAGTCTACCTGGCAGCTGCGCCCAGCAGAGTCCACATGGCCACTAGCCCTGGCACCTCACCACCACTGGTCCTGGCCCCCCACAGCCTACCTGGCACCTGCACACTGCAAAGCCCGCGCCACACCGGCCCTGCAGCCCAGACTCCAGACGACTGAGAAGGAGCAGCGGGGACACAAGGTCCGGCAATCCCAGGGGCATTCACACCGGCTTCCCACCCCTGGCACCTGCGCCCCCCAAGCTCGCACAGCCACGAGCCCTGGCCCCGCACTGCCTACCTGGCACCTGCGCCCGGCAAAGCCCGTGCAACAACCGCCCGCACGGCCCACACTCCAGAGGATTGAGAAGCGGTGGCAGGGGCGCGAGGTTCGGCTCTCCCAATGGCGCTCACCCCGACTTCCCGCCGCTGGCACCAGCGCCCGCCAAGCCCACAGCACCACTTGCCCTGCCCCGCACCGCCACTGGTCCAGGCCGCGGACCGCCTACCTGGCACCTGCTTACCCCAAAGCCTGCGCCAAACAGGGCCCTACATCCCAGACTCCAGAGGACGGAGAAGGGACACAGGCAACCTGAGGTCCGGGTCCCAGGGGCTCTCACACCGCCTTTAGGCCCTGGCATCTGTGCCCCACAAGCCCCAACCACACTTGGCCCTGCACCGCTTACCTGCCACCTGCACCCAGCAAAGCCAGCACCGCCACTCATCCTGGCTCTGCACCGCCTACCTGGCACCTGCGATTGGCAAAACCCTCACCACCTCTGGTCATGGCCCTGCAAACCCACAACACACCTAGCTCTGTGGCCCAGACTCCAGAGCACTGATAAGGGAGGCCAGCGGCGGGAGGTCTGGCTCACCCAGGGGCGCTCAACCTGGCTTCCCAACCCTGCCACCTGCGCTCCCAGAGCCCGCGCCACACCAGGCCCTGTGGACGGGGGGGCGGGGGCGGGAGACTCCAGAGGATGGGGGAGAGGCAGCGGTGGCGAGAGGTCCGGCTCCCACAGGGGCACCCACCCCAGATTTCGCTCCTGGCACCTGGGCCCCCCAAGCCTGCAAGGACACTGGTCCTGGCCCCTCATGGCCTACCTGGCACCTGCGCCTGGCAAAGCCCGTGCCACACCCGCCCATAGGGCCCTGACTCCAGAGGACTGTGAAGAGGCTGAGGCGGCGTGAGTTCCGGCTCCCCCAGGGGCACCCACCCCAGGTTTCGCTCCTTGCACCAGCGCCCCCCAAAGCCAGCACCACCACTGGTCCTGGCCCTGCACCGCCTACCAGGCACGTAAGCCTGGCAAAGCCCGTGCCACAACCGCCCATAGGGCCCAGACTCCAGAGGACTGAGAAGGGGCGGCGGCGGCGCGAGGTCCGGCTCCCCCAGGGGCACCCACCCCAGGTTTCGCTCCTGGCACCTGCGCCCCCCAAGCTTGCAATGCCACTGGTCCTGGCCCTCACGGCCTACGTGGCACCTGCGCCCGGCAAAGCCCGTGCCACAACCGCCCGCACGGCCCAGACTCCAGGGGACTGAGAAGGGGCGGCGGCCGCGCAAGGTCCGGCTCCCCCAGAGGCACCCACCCCAGCTTTCGCTCCTGGCACCTGCGCCCCCCAAGCTTGCAATGCCACTGGTCCTGGCCCTCACGGCCTACGTGGCACCTGCGCCCGGCAAAGCCCGTGCCACAACCGCCCGCACGGCCCAGACTCCAGAGGACTGAGAAGCGGTGGCAGGGGCGCGAGGTTGGCCTCTCCCAGTGGCGCTCACCCCGACTTCCCGCAGCTGGCACCAGCGCCCCCCCCAAGCCCACAGCACCACTTGCCCTGCCCCGCCACTGGTCCAGGCCGCGGACCGCCTACCTGGCACCTGTTTCCCCAAAAGCCTGCGCCACACAGGGCCCTACATCCCAGACTCCAGATGACGGAGAAGGGACACAGGCAGCGCGAGGTCCGGGTCTCCCAGGGACGTTCACAACACATCCAAGCCCTGGCATCTGCGCCCCACAAGCCCCAACCACACTTGGCCCTGCACCGCTTACCTGCCACCTGCGCCCAGCAAAGCCCGCACCGACACTCATCCTGGCTCTGCACCGCCTACCTGGCACCTGCGACTCGCAAAGCCCTCACCACCACTGGTCATGGCCCTGCAAACCCCCGACACACCTAGCTCTGTGGCCCAGACTCCAGAGCACTGATAAGGGTCGCAAGCGGTGGGAGGCTCGGCTCACCCAGGGGCGCTCAACCAGGCTTCCCAGCCCTGCCACGTGCGCTCCTGGAGCACGGGCCACAGCTGGCACTGCGGGGACGGGGGCGGGGGGGGCGGTGAGACTACAGGGGATGGCAGAGGGGCGGCGGGGGCACAAGGGCCGGCTCCCCCAGGGGCGCACACCCCTCTTACCACCCCTAGCACCTGCGCCCCACAAGCCCGCACACACACTCCTCCGTTCCGTGCAATGCTGACCTGGCACCTGCGACCCGCAAAGTACACACCACACCTGGCCCTGCGAACCAGACTCCAGAGGACAGAAAGGGGGAGGCGGCGACGTGAGGTCCGGCTGCCCTAGGGGCGCCCACCCCGGCCTTGGCCCCTGGCACCTGCGCCCCCCAAGCTTGCACTGCCAAAGGTAGTGGCCACGCACCACCACTACTCCTGGCCCCGCACCGCCTACTACACACCTGCACCCCACAAGCCCACACCGCCACTGGTCCTGGCACGCAGTGTCTACCTGGCACCTGTGCCCAGCAAAGTCCACATGGCCACTAGCCCTGGCACCTCACCACCACTGCTCGCACCTGCTTCCCTCAAAGCCGGCGCCACACAGGGCCCTACGTCCCAGGCTCCACAGGACAGAGAAGGCACAGAGCCAGCGCTAGGTCCACGTCTCCGAGGGGCGCTCACACCGGCTTTCCGCCCTGGCATCTGAGCCCCACGAGCCCGCACCACATCTGGCCCTGCACCGCTTACCTGCCATCTGCGCCGAGCAAAGCCCGCACCGCCACTGGTCCTGGCCCTGCTAACCCCCAACACACCTGGCCCTGTGGCCGAGACTCCAGAGCACTGATAAGGGTCGCAAGCGGTGGGAGGATCGGCTCACCCAGGGGCGCTCAACCAGGCTTCCCAGCCCTGCCACGTGCGCTCCTGGAGCACGGGCCACAGCTGGCACTGCGGGGACGGGGGCGGGGGGGGCGGTGAGACTACAGGGGATGGCAGAGGGGCGGCGGGGGCCCAAGGGCCGGCTCCCCCAGGGGCGCACACCCCTCTTACCACCCCTAGCACCTGCGCCCCACAAGCCCGCACACACACTCCTCCGTTCCGTGCAATGCTGACCTGGCACCTGCGACCCGCAAAGTACACACCACACCTGGCCCTGCGAACCAGACTCCAGAGGACAGAAAGGGGGAGGCGGCGACGTGAGGTCCGGCTGCCCTAGGGGCGCCCACCCCGGCCTTGGCCCGTGGCACCTGCGCCCCCCAAGCTTGCACTGCCAAAGGTAGTGGCCACGCACCACCACTACTCCTGGCCCCGCACCGCCTACTACACACCTGCACCCCACAAGCCCACACCGCCACTGGTCCTGGCACACAGTGTCTACCTGGCACCTGTGCCCAGCAAAGTCCACATGGCCACTAGCCCTGGCACCTCACCACCACTGCTCGCACCTGCTTCCCTCAAAGCCGGCGCCACACAGGGCCCTACGTCCCAGGCTCCACAGGACAGAGAAGGCACAGAGCCAGCGCTAGGTCCACGTCTCCGAGGGGCGCTCACACCGGCTTTCCGCCCTGGCATCTGAGCCCCACGAGCCCGCACCACATCTGGCCCTGCAACGCCTACCTGCCACCTGCGACTGGCAAAGCCCGCACCGCCACTGGTCCTGGCCCTGCTAACCCCCAACACACCTGGCCCTGTGGCCGAGACTCCAGAGCACTGATCAGGGATGCCAGCGGCACGAGGTCCATCTCCCTCAGGGGCGCTCAACCAGGCTTCCCACCCTTGCCTCGTGCGACCCTGGATCCCATGCCACAGCCGGCCCTGCGGGGGGGGGGGGGGGGATGGTGGAATCCAGAGAATGGGGGAGGGGCGGCGCCGGTGCGAGGTCCGGCTCCCCCAGGGGCGCCCACTCCGGCTTCCTGCCCCTGGAACCTGCACCCCCAGAGCCCGCATGACACCCGGCCGCATCGCCTACCTGCTCCGACACGACACGGCCCAGTTGCACCTTCTGCTGAGGAAGGAAGAAAGGAAGAGGCTCCCGCGACGTGTCAAAGAAGAAAATGGCGGCTCCTCGTGCCAAGATGGCGTCCACGCACACCGTGTGACTGTGGGCGGGGCCACGCATAGGCAGGAGGCGGGGCTGGAGGCCGGGCCAGGAGCTGAGTCTGCACAAGCACCTGGCTCAGGGCAATGGGCTGGCTGACCCAGACCGGTGCAGCTACATCCCACTGAAGAATGCGGAGGTCAGGGGCTGCGAATCAGACTGCAGAGGACAGAAAGAAGAAGGCGGCGGCGTGAGGTCCGGCTCCCCTAGGGGCGCCCACCCCGGCTTTGGACCCTGGCACCTGCGCCCCCCAAGCTTCCACCGCCACAGTTACTGGCCATGCACCACCACTACTCCTGGCCCCGCACCGCATACTTACACACCTGTACCCCACAAGCCTACACCGACACTGGTCCTGGAATGCAGAGTCTACCTGGCAGCTGCGCCCAGCAGAGTCCACATGGCCACTAGCCCTGGCACCTCACCACCACTGGTCCTGGCCCCCCACAGCCTACCTGGCACCTGCACACTGCAAAGCCCGCGCCACACCGGCCCTGCAGCCCAGACTCCAGACGACTGAGAAGGAGCAGCGGGGACACAAGGTCCGGCAATCCCAGGGGCATTCACACCGGCTTCCCACCCCTGGCACCTGCGCCCCCCAAGCTCGCACAGCCACGAGCCCTGGCCCCGCACTGCCTACCTGGCACCTGCGCCCGGCAAAGCCCGTGCAACAACCGCCCGCACGGCCCAGACTCCAGAGGATTGAGAAGCGGTGGCAGGGGCGCGAGGTTCGGCTCTCCCAGTGGCGCTCACCCCGACTTCCCGCCGCTGGCACCAGCGCCCCCCAAGCCCACAGCACCACTTGCCCTGCCCCGCACCGCCACTGGTCCAGGCCGCGGACCGCCTACCTGGCACCTGCTTACCCCAAAGCCTGCGCCAAACAGGGCCCTACATCCCAGACTCCAGAGGACGGAGAAGGGACACAGGCAACCTGAGGTCCGGGTCCCAGGGGCTCTCACACCGCCTTTAGGCCCTGGCATCTGTGCCCCACAAGCCCCAACCACACTTGGCCCTGCACCGCTTACCTGCCACCTGCACCCAGCAAAGCCCGCACCGCCACTCATCCTGGCTCTGCACCGCCTACCTGGCACCTGCGACTCGCAAAACCCTCACCACCTCTGGTCATGGCCCTGCAAACCCCCAACACACCTAGCTCTGTGGCCCAGACTCCAGAGCACTGATAAGGGAGGCCAGCGGCGGGAGGTCTGGCTCACCCAGGGGCGCTCAACCTGGCTTCCCAACCCTGCCACCTGCGCTCCCAGAGCCCGCGCCACACCAGGCCCTGTGGAGGGGGGGGCGGGGGCGGGAGACTCCAGAGGATGGGGGAGAGGCAGCGGTGGCGAGAGGTCCGGCTCCCACAGGGGCACCCACCCCAGATTTCGCTCCTGGCACCTGGGCCCCCCAAGCCTGCAAGGACACTGGTCCTGGCCCCTCATGGCCTACCTGGCACCTGCGCCTGGCAAAGCCCGTGCCACACCCGCCCATAGGGCCCTGACTCCAGAGGACTGTGAAGAGGCTGAGGCGGCGTGAGTTCCGGCTCCCCCAGGGGCACCCACCCCAGGTTTCGCTCCTTGCACCAGCGCCCCCCAAAGCCAGCACCACCACTGGTCCTGGCCCTGCACCGCCTACCAGGCACGTAAGCCTGGCAAAGCCCGTGCCACAACCGCCCATAGGGCCCAGACTCCAGAGGACTGAGAAGGGGCGGCGGCGGCGCGAGGTCCGGCTCCCCCAGGGGCACCCACCCCAGGTTTCGCTCCTGGCACCTGCGCCCCCCAAGCTTGCAATGCCACTGGTCCTGGCCCTCACGGCCTACGTGGCACCTGCGCCCGGCAAAGCCCGTGCCACAACCGCCCGCACGGCCCAGACTCCAGGGGACTGAGAAGGGGCGGCGGCCGCGCGAGGTCCGGCTCCCCCAGAGGCACCCACCCCAGCTTTCGCTCCTGGCACCTGCGCCCCCCAAGCTTGCAATGCCACTGGTCCTGGCCCTCACGGCCTACGTGGCACCTGCGCCCGGCAAAGCCCGTGCCACAACCGCCCGCACGGCCCAGACTCCAGAGGACTGAGAAGCGGTGGCAGGGGCGCGAGGTTGGCCTCTCCCAGTGGCGCTCACCCCGACTTCCCGCAGCTGGCACCAGCGCCCCCCCCAAGCCCACAGCACCACTTGCCCTGCCCCGCCACTGGTCCAGGCCGCGGACCGCCTACCTGGCACCTGTTTCCCCAAAAGCCTGCGCCACACAGGGCCCTACATCCCAGACTCCAGATGACGGAGAAGGGACACAGGCAGCGCGAGGTCCGGGTCTCCCAGGGACGTTCACAACACATCCAAGCCCTGGCATCTGCGCCCCACAAGCCCCAACCACACTTGGCCCTGCACCGCTTACCTGCCACCTGCACCCAGCAAAGCCCGCACCGACACTCATCCTGGCTCTGCACCGCCTACCTGGCACCTGCGACTCGCAAAGCCCTCACCACCACTGGTCATGGCCCTGCAAACCCCCGACACACCTAGCTCTGTGGCCCAGACTCCAGAGCACTGATAAGGGTCGCAAGCGGTGGGAGGCTCGGCTCACCCAGGGGCGCTCAACCAGGCTTCCCAGCCCTGCCACGTGCGCTCCTGGAGCACGGGCCACAGCTGGCACTGCGGGGACGGGGGTGGGGGGGGGCGGTGAGACTACAGGGGATGGCAGAGGGGCGGCGGGGGCACAAGGGCCGGCTCCCCCAGGGGCGCACACCCCTCTTACCACCCCTAGCACCTGCGCCCCACAAGCCCGCACACACACTCCTCCGTTCCGTGCAATGCTGACCTGGCACCTGCGACCCGCAAAGTACACACCACACCTGGCCCTGCGAACCAGACTCCAGAGGACAGAAAGGGGGAGGCGGCGACGTGAGGTCCGGCTGCCCTAGGGGCGCCCACCCCGGCCTTGGCCCCTGGCACCTGCGCCCCCCAAGCTTGCACTGCCAAAGGTAGTGGCCACGCACCACCACTACTCCTGGCCCCGCACCGCCTACTACACACCTGCACCCCACAAGCCCACACCGCCACTGGTCCTGGCACGCAGTGTCTACCTGGCACCTGTGCCCAGCAAAGTCCACATGGCCACTAGCCCTGGCACCTCACCACCACTGCTCGCACCTGCTTCCCTCAAAGCCGGCGCCACACAGGGCCCTACGTCCCAGGCTCCACAGGACAGAGAAGGCACAGAGCCAGCGCTAGGTCCACGTCTCCGAGGGGCGCTCACACCGGCTTTCCGCCCTGGCATCTGAGCCCCACGAGCCCGCACCACATCTGGCCCTGCACCGCTTACCTGCCATCTGCGCCGAGCAAAGCCCGCACTGCCACTCCTCCTGGCCCCGCAACGCCTACCTGGCACCTGCGACTCGCAAAGCCTGGCCGCCACTGGTGCTGGCCCTGCTAACCCCCAACACACCTGGCCCTGTGGCCGAGACTCCAGAGCACTGATAAGGGTCGCAAGCGGTGGGAGGATCTGCTCACCCAGGGGCGCTCAACCAGGCTTCCCAGCCCTGCCACGTGCGCTCCTGGAGCACGGGCCACAGCTGGCACTGCGGGGACGGGGGCGGGGGGGGCGGTGAGACTACAGGGGATGGCAGAGGGGCGGCGGGGGCACAAGGGCCGGCTCCCCCAGGGGCGCACACCCCTCTTACCACCCCTAGCACCTGCGCCCCACAAGCCCGCACACACACTCCTCCGTTCCGTGCAATGCTGACCTGGCACCTGCGACCCGCAAAGTACACACCACACCTGGCCCTGCGAACCAGACTCCAGAGGACAGAAAGGGGGAGGCGGCGACGTGAGGTCCGGCTGCCCTAGGGGCGCCCACCCCGGCCTTGGCCCCTGGCACCTGCGTCCCACAAGCTTGCACTGCCAAAGGTAGTGGCCACGCACCACCACTACTCCTGGCCCCGCACCGCCTACTACACACCTGCACCCCACAAGCCCACACCGCCACTGGTCCTGGCACGCAGTGTCTACCTGGCACCTGTGCCCAGCAAAGTCCACATGGCCACTAGCCCTGGCACCTCACCACCACTGCTCGCACCTGCTTCCCTCAAAGCTGGCGCCACACAGGGCCCTACGTCCCAGGCTCCACAGGACAGAGAAGGCACAGAGCCAGCGCTAGGTCCACGTCTCCGAGGGGCGCTCACACCGGCTTTCCGCCCTGGCATCTGAGCCCCACGAGCCCGCACCACATCTGGCCCTGCAACGCCTACCTGCCACCTGCGACTCGCAAAGCCCGCACCGCCACTGGTCCTGGCCCTGCTAACCCCCAACACACCTGGCCCTGTGGCCGAGACTCCAGAGCACTGATCAGGGATGCCAGCGGCACGAGGTCCATCTCCCTCAGGGGCGCTCAACCAGGCTTCCCACCCTTGCCTCGTGCGACCCTGGATCCCATGCCACAGCCGGCCCTGCGGGGGGGGGGGGGATGGTGGAATCCAGAGAATGGGGGAGGGGCGGCGCCGGTGCGAGGTACGGCTCCCCCAGGGGCGCCCACTCCGGCTTCCTGCCCCTGGAACCTGCACCCCCAGAGCCCGCATGACACCCGGCCGCATCGCCTACCTGCTCCGACACGACACGGCCCAGTTGCACCTTCTGCTGAGGAAGGAAGAAAGGAAGAGGCTCCCGCGACGTGTCAAAGAAGAAAATGGCGGCTCCTCGTGCCAAGATGGCGTCCACGCACACCGTGTGACTGTGGGCGGGGCCACGCATAGGCAGGAGGCGGGGCTGGAGGCCGGGCCAGGAGCTGAGTCTGCACAAGCACCTGGCTCAGGGCAATGGGCTGGCTGACCCAGACCGGTGCAGCTACATCCCACTGAAGAATGCGGAGGTCAGGGGCTGCGAATCAGACTGCAGAGGACAGAAAGAAGAAGGCGGCGGCGTGAGGTCCGGCTCCCCTAGGGGTGCCCACCCCGGCTTTGGACCCTGGCACCTGCGCCCCCCAAGCTTCCACCGCCACAGTTACTGGCCATGCACCACCACTACTCCTGGCCCCGCACCGCATACTTACACACCTGTACCCCACAAGCCTACACCGACACTGGTCCTGGAATGCAGAGTCTACCTGGCAGCTGCGCCCAGCAGAGTCCACATGGCCACTAGCCCTGGCACCTCACCACCACTGGTCCTGGCCCCCCACAGCCTACCTGGCACCTGCACACTGCAAAGCCCGCGCCACACCGGCCCTGCAGCCCAGACTCCAGACGACTGAGAAGGAGCAGCGGGGACACAAGGTCCGGCAATCCCAGGGGCATTCACACCGGCTTCCCACCCCTGGCACCTGCGCCCCCCAAGCTCGCACAGCCACGAGCCCTGGCCCCGCACTGCCTACCTGGCACCTGCGCCCGGCAAAGCCCGTGCCACAACCGCCCCCACGGCCCAGACTCTAGGGGACTGAGAAGGGGCGGCGGCCGCGCGAGGTCCGGCTCCCCCAGAGGCACCCACCCCAGCTTTCGCTCCTGGCACCTGCGCCCCCCAAGCTTGCAATGCCACTGGTCCTGGCCCTCACGGCCTACGTGGCACCTGCGCCCGGCAAAGCCCGTGCCACAACCGCCCGCACGGCCCAGACTCCAGAGGACTGAGAAGCGGTGGCAGGGGCACGAGGTTGGCCTCTCCCAGTGGCGCTCACCCCGACTTCCCGCAGCTGGCACCAGCGCCCCCCCCAAGCCCACAGCACCACTTTCCCTGCCCCGCCACTGGTCCAGGCCGCGGACCGCCTACCTGGCACCTGTTTCCCCAAAAGCCTGCGCCACACAGGGCCCTACATCCCAGACTCCAGATGACGGAGAAGGGACACAGGCAGCGCGAGGTCCGGGTCTCCCAGGGACGTTCACAACACATCCAAGCCCTGGCATCTGCGCCCCACAAGCCCCAACCACACTTGGCCCTGCACCGCTTACCTGCCACCTGCACCCAGCAAAGCCCGCACCGACATTCATCCTGGCTCTGCACCGCCTACCTGGCACCTGCGACTCGCAAAGCCCTCACCACCACTGGTCATGGCCCTGCAAACCCCCGACACACCTAGCTCTGTGGCCCAGACTCCAGAGCACTGATAAGGGTCGCAAGCGGTGGGAGGCTCGGCTCACCCAGGGGCGCTCAACCAGGCTTCCCAGCCCTGCCACGTGCGCTCCTGGAGCACGGGCCACAGCTGGCACTGCGGGGACGGGGGTGGGGGGGGCGGTGAGACTACAGGGGATGGCAGAGGGGCGGCGGGGGCACAAGGGCCGGCTCCCCCAGGGGCGCACACCCCTCTTACCACCCCTAGCACCTGCGCCCCACAAGCCCGCACACACACTCCTCCGTTCCGTGCAATGCTGACCTGGCACCTGCGACCCGCAAAGTACACACCACACCTGGCCCTGCGAACCAGACTCCAGAGGACAGAAAAGGGGAGGCGGCGACGTGAGGTCCGGCTGCCCTAGGGGCGCCCACCCCGGCCTTGGCCCCTGGCACCTGCGCCCCCCAAGCTTGCACTGCCAAAGGTAGTGGCCACGCACCACCACTACTCCTGGCCCCGCACCGCCTACTACACACCTGCACCCCACAAGCCCACACCGCCACTGGTCCTGGCACGCAGTGTCTACCTGGCACCTGTGCCCAGCAAAGTCCACATGGCCACTAGCCCTGGCACCTCACCACCACTGCTCGCACCTGCTTCCCTCAAAGCCGGCGCCACACAGGGCCCTACGTCCCAGGCTCCACAGGACAGAGAAGGCACAGAGCCAGCGCTAGGTCCACGTCTCCGAGGGGCGCTCACACCGGCTTTCCGCCCTGGCATCTGAGCCCCACGAGCCCGCACCACATCTGGCCCTGCACCGCTTACCTGCCATCTGCGCCGAGCAAAGCCCGCACTGCCACTCCTCCTGGCCCCGCAACGCCTACCTGGCACCTGCGACTCGCAAAGCCTGGCCGCCACTGGTGCTGGCCCTGCTAACCCCCAACACACCTGGCCCTGTGGCCGAGACTCCAGAGCACTGATAAGGGTCGCAAGCGGTGGGAGGATCGGCTCACCCAGGGGCGCTCAACCAGGCTTCCCAGCCCTGCCACGTGCGCTCCTGGAGCACGGGCCACAGCTGGCACTGCGGGGACGGGGGCGGGGGGGGCGGTGAGACTACAGGGGATGGCAGAGGGGCGGCGGGGGCCCAAGGGCCGGCTCCCCCAGGGGCGCACACCCCTCTTACCACCCCTAGCACCTGCGCCCCACAAGCCCGCACACACACTCCTCCGTTCCGTGCAATGCTGACCTGGCACCTGCGACCCGCAAAGTACACACCACACCTGGCCCTGCGAACCAGACTCCAGAGGACAGAAAGGGGGAGGCGGCGACGTGAGGTCCGGCTGCCCTAGGGGCGCCCACCCCGGCCTTGGCCCGTGGCACCTGCGCCCCCCAAGCTTGCACTGCCAAAGGTAGTGGCCACGCACCACCACTACTCCTGGCCCCGCACCGCCTACTACACACCTGCACCCCACAAGCCCACACCGCCACTGGTCCTGGCACACAGTGTCTACCTGGCACCTGTACCCAGCAAAGTCCACATGGCCACTAGCCCTGGCACCTCACCACCACTGCTCGCACCTGCTTCCCTCAAAGCCGGCGCCACACAGGGCCCTACGTCCCAGGCTCCACAGGACAGAGAAGGCACAGAGCCAGCGCTAGGTCCACGTCTCCGAGGGGCGCTCACACCGGCTTTCCGCCCTGGCATCTGAGCCCCACGAGCCCGCACCACATCTGGCCCTGCAACGCCTACCTGCCACCTGCGACTGGCAAAGCCCGCACCGCCACTGGTCCTGGCCCTGCTAACCCCCAACACACCTGGCCCTGTGGCCGAGACTCCAGAGCACTGATCAGGGATGCCAGCGGCACGAGGTCCATCTCCCTCAGGGGCGCTCAACCAGGCTTCCCACCCTTGCCTCGTGCGACCCTGGATCCCATGCCACAGCCGGCCCTGCGGGGGGGGGGGGGGGGATGGTGGAATCCAGAGAATGGGGGAGGGGCGGCGCCGGTGCGAGGTACGGCTCCCCCAGGGGCGCCCACTCCGGCTTCCTGCCCCTGGAACCTGCACCCCCAGAGCCCGCATGACACCCGGCCGCATCGCCTACCTGCTCCGACACGACACGGCCCAGTTGCACCTTCTGCTGAGGAAGGAAGAAAGGAAGAGGCTCCCGCGACGTGTCAAAGAAGAAAATGGCGGCTCCTCGTGCCAAGATGGCGTCCACGCACACCGTGTGACTGTGGGCGGGGCCACGCATAGGCAGGAGGCGGGGCTGGAGGCCGGGCCAGGAGCTGAGTCTGCACAAGCACCTGGCTCAGGGCAATGGGCTGGCTGACCCAGACCGGTGCAGCTACATCCCACTGAAGAATGCGGAGGTCAGGGGCTGCGAATCAGACTGCAGAGGACAGAAAGAAGAAGGCGGCGGCGTGAGGTCCGGCTCCCCTAGGGGCGCCCACCCCGGCTTTGGACCCTGGCACCTGCGCCCCCCAAGCTTCCACCGCCACAGTTACTGGCCATGCACCACCACTACTCCTGGCCCCGCACCGCATACTTACACACCTGTACCCCACAAGCCTACACCGACACTGGTCCTGGAATGCAGAGTCTACCTGGCAGCTGCGCCCAGCAGAGTCCACATGGCCACTAGCCCTGGCACCTCACCACCACTGGTCCTGGCCCCCCACAGCCTACCTGGCACCTGCACACTGCAAAGCCCGCGCCACACCGGCCCTGCAGCCCAGACTCCAGACGACTGAGAAGGAGCAGCGGGGACACAAGGTCCGGCAATCCCAGGGGCATTCACACCGGCTTCCCACCCCTGGCACCTGCGCCCCCCAAGCTCGCACAGCCACGAGCCCTGGCCCCGCACTGCCTACCTGGCACCTGCGCCCGGCAAAGCCCGTGCAACAACCGCCCGCACGGCCCAGACTCCAGAGGATTGAGAAGCGGTGGCAGGGGCGCGAGGTTCGGCTCTCCCAATGGCGCTCACCCCGACTTCCCGCCGCTGGCACCAGCGCCCGCCAAGCCCACAGCACCACTTGCCCTGCCCCGCACCGCCACTGGTCCAGGCCGCGGACCGCCTACCTGGCACCTGCTTACCCCAAAGCCTGCGCCAAACAGGGCCCTACATCCCAGACTCCAGAGGACGGAGAAGGGACACAGGCAACCTGAGGTCCGGGTCCCAGGGGCTCTCACACCGCCTTTAGGCCCTGGCATCTGTGCCCCACAAGCCCCAACCACACTTGGCCCTGCACCGCTTACCTGCCACCTGCACCCAGCAAAGCCCGCACCGCCACTCATCCTGGCTCTGCACCGCCTACCTGGCACCTGCGACTCGCAAAACCCTCACCACCTCTGGTCATGGCCCTGCAAACCCCCAACACACCTAGCTCTGTGGCCCAGACTCCAGAGCACTGATAAGGGAGGCCAGCGGCGGGAGGTCTGGCTCACCCAGGGGCGCTCAACCTGGCTTCCCAACCCTGCCACCTGCGCTCCCAGAGCCCGCGCCACACAAGGCCCTGTGGAGGGGGGGGCGGGGGCGGGAGACTCCAGAGGATGGGGGAGAGGCAGCGGTGGCGAGAGGTCCGGCTCCCACAGGGGCACCCACCCCAGATTTCGCTCCTGGCACCTGGGCCCCCCAAGCCTGCAAGGACACTGGTCCTGGCCCCTCATGGCCTACCTGGCACCTGCGCCTGGCAAAGCCCGTGCCACACCCGCCCATAGGGCCCTGACTCCAGAGGACTGTGAAGAGGCTGAGGCGGCGTGAGTTCCGGCTCCCCCAGGGGCACCCACCCCAGGTTTCGCTCCTTGCACCAGCGCCCCCCAAAGCCAGCACCACCACTGGTCCTGGCCCTGCACCGCCTACCAGGCACGTAAGCCTGGCAAAGCCCGTGCCACAACCGCCCATAGGGCCCAGACTCCAGAGGACTGAGAAGGGGCGGCGGCGGCGCGAGGTCCGGCTCCCCCAGGGGCACCCACCCCAGGTTTCGCTCCTGGCACCTGCGCCCCCCAAGCTTGCAATGCCACTGGTCCTGGCCCTCACGGCCTACGTGGCACCTGCGCCCGGCAAAGCCCGTGCCACAACCGCCCGCACGGCCCAGACTCCAGGGGACTGAGAAGGGGCGGCGGCCGCGCGAGGTCCGGCTCCCCCAGAGGCACCCACCCCAGCTTTCGCTCCTGGCACCTGCGCCCCCCAAGCTTGCAATGCCACTGGTCCTGGCCCTCACGGCCTACGTGGCACCTGCGCCCGGCAAAGCCCGTGCCACAACCGCCCGCACGGCCCAGACTCCAGAGGACTGAGAAGCGGTGGCAGGGGCGCGAGGTTGGCCTCTCCCAGTGGCGCTCACCCCGACTTCCCGCAGCTGGCACCAGCGCCCCCCCCAAGCCCACAGCACCACTTGCCCTGCCCCGCCACTGGTCCAGGCCGCGGACCGCCTACCTGGCACCTGTTTCCCCAAAAGCCTGCGCCACACAGGGCCCTACATCCCAGACTCCAGATGACGGAGAAGGGACACAGGCAGCGCGAGGTCCGGGTCTCCCAGGGACGTTCACAACACATCCAAGCCCTGGCATCTGCGCCCCACAAGCCCCAACCACACTTGGCCCTGCACCGCTTACCTGCCACCTGCACCCAGCAAAGCCCGCACCGACACTCATCCTGGCTCTGCACCGCCTACCTGGCACCTGCGACTCGCAAAGCCCTCACCACCACTGGTCATGGCCCTGCAAACCCCCGACACACCTAGCTCTGTGGCCCAGACTCCAGAGCACTGATAAGGGTCGCAAGCGGTGGGAGGCTCGGCTCACCCAGGGGCGCTCAACCAGGCTTCCCAGCCCTGCCACGTGCGCTCCTGGAGCACGGGCCACAGCTGGCACTGCGGGGACGGGGGGGGGGGGGGGCGGTGAGACTACAGGGGATGGCAGAGGGGCGGCGGGGGCACAAGGGCCGGCTCCCCCAGGGGCGCACACCCCTCTTACCACCCCTAGCACCTGCGCCCCACAAGCCCGCACACACACTCCTCCGTTCCGTGCAATGCTGACCTGGCACCTGCGACCCGCAAAGTACACACCACACCTGGCCCTGCGAACCAGACTCCAGAGGACAGAAAGGGGGAGGCGGCGACGTGAGGTCCGGCTGCCCTAGGGGCGCCCACCCCGGCCTTGGCCCCTGGCACCTGCGCCCCCCAAGCTTGCACTGCCAAAGGTAGTGGCCACGCACCACCACTACTCCTGGCCCCGCACCGCCTACTACACACCTGCACCCCACAAGCCCACACCGCCACTGGTCCTGGCACGCAGTGTCTACCTGGCACCTGTGCCCAGCAAAGTCCACATGGCCACTAGCCCTGGCACCTCACCACCACTGCTCGCACCTGCTTCCCTCAAAGCCGGCGCCACACAGGGCCCTACGTCCCAGGCTCCACAGGACAGAGAAGGCACAGAGCCAGCGCTAGGTCCACGTCTCCGAGGGGCGCTCACACCGGCTTTCCGCCCTGGCATCTGAGCCCCACGAGCCCGCACCACATCTGGCCCTGCACCGCTTACCTGCCATCTGCGCCGAGCAAAGCCCGCACTGCCACTCCTCCTGGCCCCGCAACGCCTACCTGGCACCTGCGACTCGCAAAGCCTGGCCGCCACTGGTGCTGGCCCTGCTAACCCCCAACACACCTGGCCCTGTGGCCGAGACTCCAGAGCACTGATAAGGGTCGCAAGCGGTGGGAGGATCTGCTCACCCAGGGGCGCTCAACCAGGCTTCCCAGCCCTGCCACGTGCGCTCCTGGAGCACGGGCCACAGCTGGCACTGCGGGGACGGGGGCGGGGGGGGCGGTGAGACTACAGGGGATGGCAGAGGGGCGGCGGGGGCACAAGGGCCGGCTCCCCCAGGGGCGCACACCCCTCTTACCACCCCTAGCACCTGCGCCCCACAAGCCCGCACACACACTCCTCCGTTCCGTGCAATGCTGACCTGGCACCTGCGACCCGCAAAGTACACACCACACCTGGCCCTGCGAACCAGACTCCAGAGGACAGAAAGGGGGAGGCGGCGACGTGAGGTCCGGCTGCCCTAGGGGCGCCCACCCCGGCCTTGGCCCCTGGCACCTGCGTCCCACAAGCTAGCACTGCCAAAGGTAGTGGCCACGCACCACCACTACTCCTGGCCCCGCACCGCCTACTACACACCTGCACCCCACAAGCCCACACCGCCACTGGTCCTGGCACGCAGTGTCTACCTGGCACCTGTGCCCAGCAAAGTCCACATGGCCACTAGCCCTGGCACCTCACCACCACTGCTCGCACCTGCTTCCCTCAAAGCTGGCGCCACACAGGGCCCTACGTCCCAGGCTCCACAGGACAGAGAAGGCACAGAGCCAGCGCTAGGTCCACGTCTCCGAGGGGCGCTCACACCGGCTTTCCGCCCTGGCATCTGAGCCCCACGAGCCCGCACCACATCTGGCCCTGCAACGCCTACCTGCCACCTGCGACTCGCAAAGCCCGCACCGCCACTGGTCCTGGCCCTGCTAACCCCCAACACACCTGGCCCTGTGGCCGAGACTCCAGAGCACTGATCAGGGATGCCAGCGGCACGAGGTCCATCTCCCTCAGGGGCGCTCAACCAGGCTTCCCACCCTTGCCTCGTGCGACCCTGGATCCCATGCCACAGCCGGCCCTGCGGGGGGGGGGGGGGGGATGGTGGAATCCAGAGAATGGGGGAGGGGCGGCGCCGGTGCGAGGTACGGCTCCCCCAGGGGCGCCCACTCCGGCTTCCTGCCCCTGGAACCTGCACCCCCAGAGCCCGCATGACACCCGGCCGCATCGCCTACCTGCTCCGACACGACACGGCCCAGTTGCACCTTCTGCTGAGGAAGGAAGAAAGGAAGAGGCTCCCGCGACGTGTCAAAGAAGAAAATGGCGGCTCCTCGTGCCAAGATGGCGTCCACGCACACCGTGTGACTGTGGGCGGGGCCACGCATAGGCAGGAGGCGGGGCTGGAGGCCGGGCCAGGAGCTGAGTCTGCACAAGCACCTGGCTCAGGGCAATGGGCTGGCTGACCCAGACCGGTGCAGCTACATCCCACTGAAGAATGCGGAGGTCAGGGGCTGCGAATCAGACTGCAGAGGACAGAAAGAAGAAGGCGGCGGCGTGAGGTCCGGCTCCCCTAGGGGTGCCCACCCCGGCTTTGGACCCTGGCACCTGCGCCCCCCAAGCTTCCACCGCCACAGTTACTGGCCATGCACCACCACTACTCCTGGCCCCGCACCGCATACTTACACACCTGTACCCCACAAGCCTACACCGACACTGGTCCTGGAATGCAGAGTCTACCTGGCAGCTGCGCCCAGCAGAGTCCACATGGCCACTAGCCCTGGCACCTCACCACCACTGGTCCTGGCCCCCCACAGCCTACCTGGCACCTGCACACTGCAAAGCCCGCGCCACACCGGCCCTGCAGCCCAGACTCCAGACGACTGAGAAGGAGCAGCGGGGACACAAGGTCCGGCAATCCCAGGGGCATTCACACCGGCTTCCCACCCCTGGCACCTGCGCCCCCCAAGCTCGCACAGCCACGAGCCCTGGCCCCGCACTGCCTACCTGGCACCTGCGCCCGGCAAAGCCCGTGCCACAACCGCCCCCACGGCCCAGACTCTAGGGGACTGAGAAGGGGCGGCGGCCGCGCGAGGTCCGGCTCCCCCAGAGGCACCCACCCCAGCTTTCGCTCCTGGCACCTGCGCCCCCCAAGCTTGCAATGCCACTGGTCCTGGCCCTCACGGCCTACGTGGCACCTGCGCCCGGCAAAGCCCGTGCCACAACCGCCCGCACGGCCCAGACTCCAGAGGACTGAGAAGCGGTGGCAGGGGCACGAGGTTGGCCTCTCCCAGTGGCGCTCACCCCGACTTCCCGCAGCTGGCACCAGCGCCCCCCCCAAGCCCACAGCACCACTTGCCCTGCCCCGCCACTGGTCCAGGCCGCGGACCGCCTACCTGGCACCTGTTTCCCCAAAAGCCTGCGCCACACAGGGCCCTACATCCCAGACTCCAGATGACGGAGAAGGGACACAGGCAGCGCGAGGTCCGGGTCTCCCAGGGACGTTCACAACACATCCAAGCCCTGGCATCTGCGCCCCACAAGCCCCAACCACACTTGGCCCTGCACCGCTTACCTGCCACCTGCACCCAGCAAAGCCCGCACCGACATTCATCCTGGCTCTGCACCGCCTACCTGGCACCTGCGACTCGCAAAGCCCTCACCACCACTGGTCATGGCCCTGCAAACCCCCGACACACCTAGCTCTGTGGCCCAGACTCCAGAGCACTGATAAGGGTCGCAAGCGGTGGGAGGCTCGGCTCACCCAGGGGCGCTCAACCAGGCTTCCCAGCCCTGCCACGTGCGCTCCTGGAGCACGGGCCACAGCTGGCACTGCGGGGACGGGGGTGGGGGGGGCGGTGAGACTACAGGGGATGGCAGAGGGGCGGCGGGGGCACAAGGGCCGGCTCCCCCAGGGGCGCACACCCCTCTTACCACCCCTAGCACCTGCGCCCCACAAGCCCGCACACACACTCCTCCGTTCCGTGCAATGCTGACCTGGCACCTGCGACCCGCAAAGTACACACCACACCTGGCCCTGCGAACCAGACTCCAGAGGACAGAAAGGGGGAGGCGGCGACGTGAGGTCCGGCTGCCCTAGGGGCGCCCACCCCGGCCTTGGCCCCTGGCACCTGCGCCCCCCAAGCTTGCACTGCCAAAGGTAGTGGCCACGCACCACCACTACTCCTGGCCCCGCACCGCCTACTACACACCTGCACCCCACAAGCCCACACCGCCACTGGTCCTGGCACGCAGTGTCTACCTGGCACCTGTGCCCAGCAAAGTCCACATGGCCACTAGCCCTGGCACCTCACCACCACTGCTCGCACCTGCTTCCCTCAAAGCCGGCGCCACACAGGGCCCTACGTCCCAGGCTCCACAGGACAGAGAAGGCACAGAGCCAGCGCTAGGTCCACGTCTCCGAGGGGCGCTCACACCGGCTTTCCGCCCTGGCATCTGAGCCCCACGAGCCCGCACCACATCTGGCCCTGCACCGCTTACCTGCCATCTGCGCCGAGCAAAGCCCGCACTGCCACTCCTCCTGGCCCCGCAACGCCTACCTGGCACCTGCGACTCGCAAAGCCTGGCCGCCACTGGTGCTGACCCTGCTAACCCCCAACACACCTGGCCCTGTGGCCGAGACTCCAGAGCACTGATAAGGGTCGCAAGCGGTGGGAGGATCGGCTCACCCAGGGGCGCTCAACCAGGCTTCCCAGCCCTGCCACGTGCGCTCCTGGAGCACGGGCCACAGCTGGCACTGCGGGGACGGGGGCGGGGGGGGGCGGTGAGACTACAGGGGATGGCAGAGGGGCGGCGGGGGCCCAAGGGCCGGCTCCCCCAGGGGCGCACACCCCTCTTACCACCCCT
This sequence comes from Tadarida brasiliensis, assembly GCA_030848825.1. Classification (NCBI taxonomy): domain Eukaryota; kingdom Metazoa; phylum Chordata; class Mammalia; order Chiroptera; family Molossidae; genus Tadarida; species Tadarida brasiliensis. The sequence goes on along the minus strand of JAUMIU010000075.1, from coordinate 41,751 downwards.
AGCACCTGCGCCCCACAAGCCCGCACACACACTCCTCCGTTCCGTGCAATGCTGACCTGGCACCTGCGACCCGCAAAGTACACACCACACCTGGCCCTGCGAACCAGACTCCAGAGGACAGAAAGGGGGAGGCGGCGACGTGAGGTCCGGCTGCCCTAGGGGCGCCCACCCCGGCCTTGGCCCGTGGCACCTGCGCCCCCCAAGCTTGCACTGCCAAAGGTAGTGGCCACGCACCACCACTACTCCTGGCCCCGCACCGCCTACTACACACCTGCACCCCACAAGCCCACACCGCCACTGGTCCTGGCACGCAGTGTCTACCTGGCACCTGTGCCCAGCAAAGTCCACATGGCCACTAGCCCTGGCACCTCACCACCACTGCTCGCACCTGCTTCCCTCAAAGCCGGCGCCACACAGGGCCCTACGTCCCAGGCTCCACAGGACAGAGAAGGCACAGAGCCAGCGCTAGGTCCACGTCTCCGAGGGGCGCTCACACCGGCTTTCCGCCCTGGCATCTGAGCCCCACGAGCCCGCACCACATCTGGCCCTGCAACGCCTACCTGCCACCTGCGACTCGCAAAGCCCGCACCGCCACTGGTCCTGGCCCTGCTAACCCCCAACACACCTGGCCCTGTGGCCGAGACTCCAGAGCACTGATCAGGGATGCCAGCGGCACGAGGTCCATCTCCCTCAGGGGCGCTCAACCAGGCTTCCCACCCTTGCCTCGTGCGACCCTGGATCCCATGCCACAGCCGGCCCTGCGGGGGGGGGGGGGGGGGGGGGGTGGAATCCAGAGAATGGGGGAGGGGCGGCGCCGGTGCGAGGTCCGGCTCCCCCAGGGGCGCCCACTCCGGCTTCCTGCCCCTGGAACCTGCACCCCCAGAGCCCGCATGACACCCGGCCGCATCGCCTACCTGCTCCGACACGACACGGCCCAGTTGCACCTTCTGCTGAGGAAGGAAGAAAGGAAGAGGCTCCCGCGACGTGTCAAAGAAGAAAATGGCGGCTCCTCGTGCCAAGATGGCGTCCACGCACACCGTGTGACTGTGGGCGGGGCCACGCATAGGCAGGAGGCGGGGCTGGAGGCCGGGCCAGGAGCTGAGTCTGCACAAGCACCTGGCTCAGGGCAATGGGCTGGCTGACCCAGACCGGTGCAGCTACATCCCACTGAAGAATGCGGAGGTCAGGGGCTGCGAATCAGACTGCAGAGGACAGAAAGAAGAAGGCGGCGGCGTGAGGTCCGGCTCCCCTAGGGGCGCCCACCCCGGCTTTGGACCCTGGCACCTGCGCCCCCCAAGCTTCCACCGCCACAGTTACTGGCCATGCACCACCACTACTCCTGGCCCCGCACCGCATACTTACACACCTGTACCCCACAAGCCTACACCGACACTGGTCCTGGAATGCAGAGTCTACCTGGCAGCTGCGCCCAGCAGAGTCCACATGGCCACTAGCCCTGGCACCTCACCACCACTGGTCCTGGCCCCCCACAGCCTACCTGGCACCTGCACACTGCAAAGCCCGCGCCACACCGGCCCTGCAGCCCAGACTCCAGACGACTGAGAAGGAGCAGCGGGGACACAAGGTCCGGCAATCCCAGGGGCATTCACACCGGCTTCCCACCCCTGGCACCTGCGCCCCCCAAGCTCGCACAGCCACGAGCCCTGGCCCCGCACTGCCTACCTGGCACCTGCGCCCGGCAAAGCCCGTGCAACAACCGCCCGCACGGCCCAGACTCCAGAGGATTGAGAAGCGGTGGCAGGGGCGCGAGGTTCGGCTCTCCCAGTGGCGCTCACCCTGACTTCCCGCCGCTGGCACCAGCGCCCCCCAAGCCCACAGCACCACTTGCCCTGCCCCGCACCGCCACTGGTCCAGGCCGCGGACCGCCTACCTGGCACCTGCTTACCCCAAAGCCTGCGCCAAACAGGGCCCTACATCCCAGACTCCAGAGGACGGAGAAGGGACACAGGCAACCTGAGGTCCGGGTCCCAGGGGCTCTCACACCGCCTTTAGGCCCTGGCATCTGTGCCCCACAAGCCCCAACCACACTTGGCCCTGCACCGCTTACCTGCCACCTGCACCCAGCAAAGCCCGCACCGCCACTCATCCTGGCTCTGCACCGCCTACCTGGCACCTGCGACTCGCAAAACCCTCACCACCTCTGGTCATGGCCCTGCAAACCCCCAACACACCTAGCTCTGTGGCCCAGACTCCAGAGCACTGATAAGGGAGGCCAGCGGCGGGAGGTCTGGCTCACCCAGGGGCGCTCAACCTGGCTTCCCAAACCTGCCACCTGCGCTCCCAGAGCCCGCGCCACACCAGGCCCTGTGGAGGGGGGGGCGGGGGCGGGAGACTCCAGAGGATGGGGGAGAGGCAGCGGTGGCGAGAGGTCTGGCTCCCACAGGGGCACCCACCCCAGATTTCGCTCCTGGCACCTGGGCCCCCCAAGCCTGCAAGGACACTGGTCCTGGCCCCTCATGGCCTACCTGGCACCTGCGCCTGGCAAAGCCCGTGCCACACCCGCCCATAGGGCCCTGACTCCAGAGGACTGTGAAGAGGCTGAGGCGGCGTGAGTTCCGGCTCCCCCAGGGGCACCCACCCCAGGTTTCGCTCCTTGCACCAGCGCCCCCCAAAGCCAGCACCACCACTGGTCCTGGCCCTGCACCGCCTACCAGGCACGTAAGCCTGGCAAAGCCCGTGCCACAACCGCCCATAGGGCCCAGAATCCAGAGGACTGAGAAGGGGCGGCGGCGGCGCGAGGTCCGGCTCCCCCAGGGGCACCCACCCCAGGTTTCGCTCCTGGCACCTGCGCCCCCCAAGCTTGCAATGCCACTGGTCCTGGCCCTCACGGCCTACGTGGCACCTGCGCCCGGCAAAGCCCGTGCCACAACCGCCCGCACGGCCCAGACTCCAGAGGACTGAGAAGCGGTGGCAGGGGCGCGAGGTTGGCCTCTCCCAGTGGCGCTCACCCCGACTTCCCGCAGCTGGCACCAGCGCCCCCCCCAAGCCCACAGCACCACTTGCCCTGCCCCGCCACTGGTCCAGGCCGCGGACCGCCTACCTGGCACCTGTTTCCCCAAAAGCCTGCGCCACACAGGGCCCTACATCCCAGACTCCAGATGACGGAGAAGGGACACAGGCAGCGCGAGGTCCGGGTCTCCCAGGGACGTTCACAACACATCCAAGCCCTGGCATCTGCGCCCCACAAGCCCCAACCACACTTGGCCCTGCACCGCTTACCTGCCACCTGCACCCAGCAAAGCCCGCACCGACACTCATCCTGGCTCTGCACCGCCTACCTGGCACCTGCGACTCGCAAAGCCCTCACCACCACTGGTCATGGCCCTGCAAACCCCCGACACACCTAGCTCTGTGGCCCAGACTCCAGAGCACTGATAAGGGTCGCAAGCGGTGGGAGGCTCGGCTCACCCAGGGGCGCTCAACCAGGCTTCCCAGCCCTGCCACGTGCGCTCCTGGAGCACGGGCCACAGCTGGCACTGCGGGGACGGGGGCGGGGGGGGCGGTGAGACTACAGGGGATGGCAGAGGGGCGGCGGGGGCACAAGGGCCGGCTCCCCCAGGGGCGCACACCCCTCTTACCACCCCTAGCACCTGCGCCCCACAAGCCCGCACACACACTCCTCCGTTCCGTGCAATGCTGACCTGGCACCTGCGACCCGCAAAGTACACACCACACCTGGCCCTGCGAACCAGACTCCAGAGGACAGAAAGGGGGAGGCGGCGACGTGAGGTCCGGCTGCCCTAGGGGCGCCCACCCCGGCCTTGGCCCCTGGCACCTGCGCCCCCCAAGCTTGCACTGCCAAAGGTAGTGGCCACGCACCACCACTACTCCTGGCCCCGCACCGCCTACTACACACCTGCACCCCACAAGCCCACACCGCCACTGGTCCTGGCACGCAGTGTCTACCTGGCACCTGTGCCCAGCAAAGTCCACATGGCCACTAGCCCTGGCACCTCACCACCACTGCTCGCACCTGCTTCCCTCAAAGCCGGCGCCACACAGGGCCCTACGTCCCAGGCTCCACAGGACAGAGAAGGCACAGAGCCAGCGCTAGGTCCACGTCTCCGAGGGGCGCTCACACCGGCTTTCCGCCCTGGCATCTGAGCCCCACGAGCCCGCACCACATCTGGCCCTGCAACGCCTACCTGCCACCTGCGACTCGCAAAGCCCGCACCGCCACTGGTCCTGGCCCTGCTAACCCCCAACACACCTGGCCCTGTGGCCGAGACTCCAGAGCACTGATCAGGGATGCCAGCGGCACGAGGTCCATCTCCCTCAGGGGCGCTCAACCAGGCTTCCCACCCTTGCCTCGTGCGACCCTGGATCCCATGCCACAGCCGGCCCTGCGGGGGGGGGGGGGTGGGGGGGGATGGTGGAATCCAGAGAATGGGGGAGGGGCGGCGCCGGTGCGAGGTCCGGCTCCCCCAGGGGCGCCCACTCCGGCTTCCTGCCCCTGGAACCTGCACCCCCAGAGCCCGCATGACACCCGGCCGCATCGCCTACCTGCTCCGACACGACACGGCCCAGTTGCACCTTCTGCTGAGGAAGGAAGAAAGGAAGAGGCTCCCGCGACGTGTCAAAGAAGAAAATGGCGGCTCCTCGTGCCAAGATGGCGTCCACGCACACCGTGTGACTGTGGGCGGGGCCACGCATAGGCAGGAGGCGGGGCTGGAGGCCGGGCCAGGAGCTGAGTCTGCACAAGCACCTGGCTCAGGGCAATGGGCTGGCTGACCCAGACCGGTGCAGCTACATCCCACTGAAGAATGCGGAGGTCAGGGGCTGCGAATCAGACTGCAGAGGACAGAAAGAAGAAGGCGGCGGCGTGAGGTCCGGCTCCCCTAGGGGCGCCCACCCCGGCTTTGGACCCTGGCACCTGCGCCCCCCAAGCTTCCACCGCCACAGTTACTGGCCATGCACCACCACTACTCCTGGCCCCGCACCGCATACTTACACACCTGTACCCCACAAGCCTACACCGACACTGGTCCTGGAATGCAGAGTCTACCTGGCAGCTGCGCCCAGCAGAGTCCACATGGCCACTAGCCCTGGCACCTCACCACCACTGGTCCTGGCCCCCCACAGCCTACCTGGCACCTGCACACTGCAAAGCCCGCGCCACACCGGCCCTGCAGCCCAGACTCCAGACGACTGAGAAGGAGCAGCGGGGACACAAGGTCCGGCAATCCCAGGGGCATTCACACCGGCTTCCCACCCCTGGCACCTGCGCCCCCCAAGCTCGCACAGCCACGAGCCCTGGCCCCGCACTGCCTACCTGGCACCTGCGCCCGGCAAAGCCCGTGCAACAACCGCCCGCACGGCCCAGACTCCAGAGGATTGAGAAGCGGTGGCAGGGGCGCGAGGTTCGGCTCTCCCAGTGGCGCTCACCCCGACTTCCCGCCGCTGGCACCAGCGCCCCCCAAGCCCACAGCACCACTTGCCCTGCCCCGCACCGCCACTGGTCCAGGCCGCGGACCGCCTACCTGGCACCTGCTTACCCCAAAGCCTGCGCCAAACAGGGCCCTACATCCCAGACTCCAGAGGACGGAGAAGGGACACAGGCAACCTGAGGTCCGGGTCCCAGGGGCTCTCACACCGCCTTTAGGCCCTGGCATCTGTGCCCCACAAGCCCCAACCACACTTGGCCCTGCACCGCTTACCTGCCACCTGCACCCAGCAAAGCCCGCACCGCCACTCATCCTGGCTCTGCACCGCCTACCTGGCACCTGCGACTCGCAAAACCCTCACCACCTCTGGTCATGGCCCTGCAAACCCCCAACACACCTAGCTCTGTGGCCCAGACTCCAGAGCACTGATAAGGGAGGCCAGCGGCGGGAGGTCTGGCTCACCCAGGGGCGCTCAACCTGGCTTCCCAACCCTGCCACCTGCGCTCCCAGAGCCCGCGCCACACCAGGCCCTGTGGAGGGGGGGGCGGGGGCGGGAGACTCCAGAGGATGGGGGAGAGGCAGCGGTGGCGAGAGGTCCGGCTCCCACAGGGGCACCCACCCCAGATTTCGCTCCTGGCACCTGGGCCCCCCAAGCCTGCAAGGACACTGGTCCTGGCCCCTCATGGCCTACCTGGCACCTGCGCCTGGCAAAGCCCGTGCCACACCCGCCCATAGGGCCCTGACTCCAGAGGACTGTGAAGAGGCTGAGGCGGCGTGAGTTCCGGCTCCCCCAGGGGCACCCACCCCAGGTTTCGCTCCTTGCACCAGCGCCCCCCAAAGCCAGCACCACCACTGGTCCTGGCCCTGCACCGCCTACCAGGCACGTAAGCCTGGCAAAGCCCGTGCCACAACCGCCCATAGGGCCCAGACTCCAGAGGACTGAGAAGGGGCGGCGGCGGCGCGAGGTCCGGCTCCCCCAGGGGCACCCACCCCAGGTTTCGCTCCTGGCACCTGCGCCCCCCAAGCTTGCAATGCCACTGGTCCTGGCCCTCACGGCCTACGTGGCACCTGCGCCCGGCAAAGCCCGTGCCACAACCGCCCGCACGGCCCAGACTCCAGGGGACTGAGAAGGGGCGGCGGCCGCGCGAGGTCCGGCTCCCCCAGAGGCACCCACCCCAGCTTTCGCTCCTGGCACCTGCGCCCCCCAAGCTTGCAATGCCACTGGTCCTGGCCCTCACGGCCTACGTGGCACCTGCGCCCGGCAAAGCCCGTGCCACAACCGCCCGCACGGCCCAGACTCCAGAGGACTGAGAAGCGGTGGCAGGGGCGCGAGGTTGGCCTCTCCCAGTGGCGCTCACCCCGACTTCCCGCAGCTGGCACCAGCGCCCCCCCCAAGCCCACAGCACCACTTGCCCTGCCCCGCCACTGGTCCAGGCCGCGGACCGCCTACCTGGCACCTGTTTCCCCAAAAGCCTGCGCCACACAGGGCCCTACATCCCAGACTCCAGATGACGGAGAAGGGACACAGGCAGCGCGAGGTCCGGGTCTCCCAGGGACGTTCACAACACATCCAAGCCCTGGCATCTGCGCCCCACAAGCCCCAACCACACTTGGCCCTGCACCGCTTACCTGCCACCTGCACCCAGCAAAGCCCGCACCGACACTCATCCTGGCTCTGCACCGCCTACCTGGCACCTGCGACTCGCAAAGCCCTCACCACCACTGGTCATGGCCCTGCAAACCCCCGACACACCTAGCTCTGTGGCCCAGACTCCAGAGCACTGATAAGGGTCGCAAGCGGTGGGAGGCTCGGCTCACCCAGGGGCGCTCAACCAGGCTTCCCAGCCCTGCCACGTGCGCTCCTGGAGCACGGGCCACAGCTGGCACTGCGGGGACGGGGGTGGGGGGGGGCGGTGAGACTACAGGGGATGGCAGAGGGGCGGCGGGGGCACAAGGGCCGGCTCCCCCAGGGGCGCACACCCCTCTTACCACCCCTAGCACCTGCGCCCCACAAGCCCGCACACACACTCCTCCGTTCCGTGCAATGCTGACCTGGCACCTGCGACCCGCAAAGTACACACCACACCTGGCCCTGCGAACCAGACTCCAGAGGACAGAAAGGGGGAGGCGGCGACGTGAGGTCCGGCTGCCCTAGGGGCGCCCACCCCGGCCTTGGCCCCTGGCACCTGCGCCCCCCAAGCTTGCACTGCCAAAGGTAGTGGCCACGCACCACCACTACTCCTGGCCCCGCACCGCCTACTACACACCTGCACCCCACAAGCCCACACCGCCACTGGTCCTGGCACGCAGTGTCTACCTGGCACCTGTGCCCAGCAAAGTCCACATGGCCACTAGCCCTGGCACCTCACCACCACTGCTCGCACCTGCTTCCCTCAAAGCCGGCGCCACACAGGGCCCTACGTCCCAGGTTCCACAGGACAGAGAAGGCACAGAGCCAGCGCTAGGTCCACGTCTCCGAGGGGCGCTCACACCGGCTTTCCGCCCTGGCATCTGAGCCCCACGAGCCCGCACCACATCTGGCCCTGCACCGCTTACCTGCCATCTGCGCCGAGCAAAGCCCGCACTGCCACTCCTCCTGGCCCCGCAACGCCTACCTGGCACCTGCGACTCGCAAAGCCTGGCCGCCACTGGTGCTGACCCTGCTAACCCCCAACACACCTGGCCCTGTGGCCGAGACTCCAGAGCACTGATAAGGGTCGCAAGCGGTGGGAGGATCGGCTCACCCAGGGGCGCTCAACCAGGCTTCCCAGCCCTGCCACGTGCGCTCCTGGAGCACGGGCCACAGCTGGCACTGCGGGGACGGGGGCGGGGGGGGCGGTGAGACTACCGGGGATGGCAGAGGGGCGGCGGGGGCACAAGGGCCGGCTCCCCCAGGGGCGCACACCCCTCTTACCACCCCTAGCACCTGCGCCCCACAAGCCCGCACACACACTCCTCCGTTCCGTGCAATGCTGACCTGGCACCTGCGACCCGCAAAGTACACACCACACCTGGCCCTGCGAACCAGACTCCAGAGGACAGAAAGGGGGAGGCGGCGACGTGAGGTCCGGCTGCCCTAGGGGCGCCCACCCCGGCCTTGGCCCCTGGCACCTGCGCCCCCCAAGCTTGCACTGCCAAAGGTAGTGGCCACGCACCACCACTACTCCTGGCCCCGCACCGCCTACTACACACCTGCACCCCACAAGCCCACACCGCCACTGGTCCTGGCACGCAGTGTCTACCTGGCACCTGTGCCCAGCAAAGTCCACATGGCCACTAGCCCTGGCACCTCACCACCACTGCTCGCACCTGCTTCCCTCAAAGCCGGCGCCACACAGGGCCCTACGTCCCAGGCTCCACAGGACAGAGAAGGCACAGAGCCAGCGCTAGGTCCACGTCTCCGAGGGGCGCTCACACCGGCTTTCCGCCCTGGCATCTGAGCCCCACGAGCCCGCACCACATCTGGCCCTGCACCGCCTACCTGCCACCTGCGACTCGCAAAGCCCGCACCGCCACTGGTCCTGGCCCTGCTAACCCCCAACACACCTGGCCCTGTGGCCGAGACTCCAGAGCACTGATCAGGGATGCCAGCGGCACGAGGTCCATCTCCCTCAGGGGCGCTCAACCAGGCTTCCCACCCTTGCCTCGTGCGACCCTGGATCCCATGCCACAGCCGGCCCTGCGGGGGGGGGGGGGGGGGATGGTGGAATCCAGAGAATGGGGGAGGGGCGGCGCCGGTGCGAGGTCCGGCTCCCCCAGGGGCGCCCACTCCGGCTTCCTGCCCCTGGAACCTGCACCCCCAGAGCCCGCATGACACCCGGCCGCATCGCCTACCTGCTCCGACACGACACGGCCCAGTTGCACCTTCTGCTGAGGAAGGAAGAAAGGAAGAGGCTCCCGCGACGTGTCAAAGAAGAAAATGGCGGCTCCTCGTGCCAAGATGGCGTCCACGCACACCGTGTGACTGTGGGCGGGGCCACGCATAGGCAGGAGGCGGGGCTGGAGGCCGGGCCAGGAGCTGAGTCTGCACAAGCACCTGGCTCAGGGCAATGGGCTGGCTGACCCAGACCGGTGCAGCTACATCCCACTGAAGAATGCGGAGGTCAGGGGCTGCGAATCAGACTGCAGAGGACAGAAAGAAGAAGGCGGCGGCGTGAGGTCCGGCTCCCCTAGGGGCGCCCACCCCGGCTTTGGACCCTGGCACCTGCGCCCCCCAAGCTTCCACCGCCACAGTTACTGGCCATGCACCACCACTACTCCTGGCCCCGCACCGCATACTTACACACCTGTACCCCACAAGCCTACACCGACACTGGTCCTGGAATGCAGAGTCTACCTGGCAGCTGCGCCCAGCAGAGTCCACATGGCCACTAGCCCTGGCACCTCACCACCACTGGTCCTGGCCCCCCACAGCCTACCTGGCACCTGCACACTGCAAAGCCCGCGCCACACCGGCCCTGCAGCCCAGACTCCAGACGACTGAGAAGGAGCAGCGGGGACACAAGGTCCGGCAATCCCAGGGGCATTCACACCGGCTTCCCACCCCTGGCACCTGCGCCCCCCAAGCTCGCACAGCCACGAGCCCTGGCCCCGCACTGCCTACCTGGCACCTGCGCCCGGCAAAGCCCGTGCAACAACCGCCCGCACGGCCCAGACTCCAGAGGATTGAGAAGCGGTGGCAGGGGCGCGAGGTTCGGCTCTCCCAATGGCGCTCACCCCGACTTCCCGCCGCTGGCACCAGCGCCCGCCAAGCCCACAGCACCACTTGCCCTGCCCCGCACCGCCACTGGTCCAGGCCGCGGACCGCCTACCTGGCACCTGCTTACCCCAAAGCCTGCGCCAAACAGGGCCCTACATCCCAGACTCCAGAGGACGGAGAAGGGACACAGGCAACCTGAGGTCCGGGTCCCAGGGGCTCTCACACCGCCTTTAGGCCCTGGCATCTGTGCCCCACAAGCCCCAACCACACTTGGCCCTGCACCGCTTACCTGCCACCTGCACCCAGCAAAGCCCGCACCGCCACTCATCCTGGCTCTGCACCGCCTACCTGGCACCTGCGACTCGCAAAACCCTCACCACCTCTGGTCATGGCCCTGCAAACCCCCAACACACCTAGCTCTGTGGCCCAGACTCCAGAGCACTGATAAGGGAGGCCAGCGGCGGGAGGTCTGGCTCACCCAGGGGCGCTCAACCTGGCTTCCCAACCCTGCCACCTGCGCTCCCAGAGCCCGCGCCACACAAGGCCCTGTGGAGGGGGGGGCGGGGGCGGGAGACTCCAGAGGATGGGGGAGAGGCAGCGGTGGCGAGAGGTCCGGCTCCCACAGGGGCACCCACCCCAGATTTCGCTCCTGGCACCTGGGCCCCCCAAGCCTGCAAGGACACTGGTCCTGGCCCCTCATGGCCTACCTGGCACCTGCGCCTGGCAAAGCCCGTGCCACACCCGCCCATAGGGCCCTGACTCCAGAGGACTGTGAAGAGGCTGAGGCGGCGTGAGTTCCGGCTCCCCCAGGGGCACCCACCCCAGGTTTCGCTCCTTGCACCAGCGCCCCCCAAAGCCAGCACCACCACTGGTCCTGGCCCTGCACCGCCTACCAGGCACGTAAGCCTGGCAAAGCCCGTGCCACAACCGCCCATAGGGCCCAGACTCCAGAGGACTGAGAAGGGGCGGCGGCGGCGCGAGGTCCGGCTCCCCCAGGGGCACCCACCCCAGGTTTCGCTCCTGGCACCTGCGCCCCCCAAGCTTGCAATGCCACTGGTCCTGGCCCTCACGGCCTACGTGGCACCTGCGCCCGGCAAAGCCCGTGCCACAACCGCCCGCACGGCCCAGACTCCAGGGGACTGAGAAGGGGCGGCGGCCGCGCGAGGTCCGGCTCCCCCAGAGGCACCCACCCCAGCTTTCGCTCCTGGCACCTGCGCCCCCCAAGCTTGCAATGCCACTGGTCCTGGCCCTCACGGCCTACGTGGCACCTGCGCCCGGCAAAGCCCGTGCCACAACCGCCCGCACGGCCCAGACTCCAGAGGACTGAGAAGCGGTGGCAGGGGCGCGAGGTTGGCCTCTCCCAGTGGCGCTCACCCCGACTTCCCGCAGCTGGCACCAGCGCCCCCCCCAAGCCCACAGCACCACTTGCCCTGCCCCGCCACTGGTCCAGGCCGCGGACCGCCTACCTGGCACCTGTTTCCCCAAAAGCCTGCGCCACACAGGGCCCTACATCCCAGACTCCAGATGACGGAGAAGGGACACAGGCAGCGCGAGGTCCGGGTCTCCCAGGGACGTTCACAACACATCCAAGCCCTGGCATCTGCGCCCCACAAGCCCCAACCACACTTGGCCCTGCACCGCTTACCTGCCACCTGCACCCAGCAAAGCCCGCACCGACACTCATCCTGGCTCTGCACCGCCTACCTGGCACCTGCGACTCGCAAAGCCCTCACCACCACTGGTCATGGCCCTGCAAACCCCCGACACACCTAGCTCTGTGGCCCAGACTCCAGAGCACTGATAAGGGTCGCAAGCGGTGGGAGGCTCGGCTCACCCAGGGGCGCTCAACCAGGCTTCCCAGCCCTGCCACGTGCGCTCCTGGAGCACGGGCCACAGCTGGCACTGCGGGGACGGGGGGGGGGGGGGGCGGTGAGACTACAGGGGATGGCAGAGGGGCGGCGGGGGCACAAGGGCCGGCTCCCCCAGGGGCGCACACCCCTCTTACCACCCCTAGCACCTGCGCCCCACAAGCCCGCACACACACTCCTCCGTTCCGTGCAATGCTGACCTGGCACCTGCGACCCGCAAAGTACACACCACACCTGGCCCTGCGAACCAGACTCCAGAGGACAGAAAGGGGGAGGCGGCGACGTGAGGTCCGGCTGCCCTAGGGGCGCCCACCCCGGCCTTGGCCCCTGGCACCTGCGCCCCCCAAGCTTGCACTGCCAAAGGTAGTGGCCACGCACCACCACTACTCCTGGCCCCGCACCGCCTACTACACACCTGCACCCCACAAGCCCACACCGCCACTGGTCCTGGCACGCAGTGTCTACCTGGCACCTGTGCCCAGCAAAGTCCACATGGCCACTAGCCCTGGCACCTCACCACCACTGCTCGCACCTGCTTCCCTCAAAGCCGGCGCCACACAGGGCCCTACGTCCCAGGCTCCACAGGACAGAGAAGGCACAGAGCCAGCGCTAGGTCCACGTCTCCGAGGGGCGCTCACACCGGCTTTCCGCCCTGGCATCTGAGCCCCACGAGCCCGCACCACATCTGGCCCTGCACCGCTTACCTGCCATCTGCGCCGAGCAAAGCCCGCACTGCCACTCCTCCTGGCCCCGCAACGCCTACCTGGCACCTGCGACTCGCAAAGCCTGGCCGCCACTGGTGCTGGCCCTGCTAACCCCCAACACACCTGGCCCTGTGGCCGAGACTCCAGAGCACTGATAAGGGTCGCAAGCGGTGGGAGGATCTGCTCACCCAGGGGCGCTCAACCAGGCTTCCCAGCCCTGCCACGTGCGCTCCTGGAGCACGGGCCACAGCTGGCACTGCGGGGACGGGGGCGGGGGGGGCGGTGAGACTACAGGGGATGGCAGAGGGGCGGCGGGGGCACAAGGGCCGGCTCCCCCAGGGGCGCACACCCCTCTTACCACCCCTAGCACCTGCGCCCCACAAGCCCGCACACACACTCCTCCGTTCCGTGCAATGCTGACCTGGCACCTGCGACCCGCAAAGTACACACCACACCTGGCCCTGCGAACCAGACTCCAGAGGACAGAAAGGGGGAGGCGGCGACGTGAGGTCCGGCTGCCCTAGGGGCGCCCACCCCGGCCTTGGCCCCTGGCACCTGCGTCCCCCAAGCTTGCACTGCCAAAGGTAGTGGCCACGCACCACCACTACTCCTGGCCCCGCACCGCCTACTACACACCTGCACCCCACAAGCCCACACCGCCACTGGTCCTGGCATGCAGTGTCTACCTGGCACCTGTGCCCAGCAAAGTCCACATGGCCACTAGCCCTGGCACCTCACCACCACTGCTCGCACCTGCTTCCCTCAAAGCTGGCGCCACACAGGGCCCTACGTCCCAGGCTCCACAGGACAGAGAAGGCACAGAGCCAGCGCTAGGTCCACGTCTCCGAGGGGCGCTCACACCGGCTTTCCGCCCTGGCATCTGAGCCCCACGAGCCCGCACCACATCTGGCCCTGCAACGCCTACCTGCCACCTGCGACTCGCAAAGCCCGCACCGCCACTGGTCCTGGCCCTGCTAACCCCCAACACACCTGGCCCTGTGGCCGAGACTCCAGAGCACTGATCAGGGATGCCAGCGGCACGAGGTCCATCTCCCTCAGGGGCGCTCAACCAGGCTTCCCACCCTTGCCTCGTGCGACCCTGGATCCCATGCCACAGCCGGCCCTGCGGGGGGGGGGGGGATGGTGGAATCCAGAGAATGGGGGAGGGGCGGCGCCGGTGCGAGGTCCGGCTCCCCCAGGGGCGCCCACTCCGGCTTCCTGCCCCTGGAACCTGCACCCCCAGAGCCCGCATGACACCCGGCCGCATCGCCTACCTGCTCCGACACGACACGGCCCAGTTGCACCTTCTGCTGAGGAAGGAAGAAAGGAAGAGGCTCCCGCGACGTGTCAAAGAAGAAAATGGCGGCTCCTCGTGCCAAGATGGCGTCCACGCACACCGTGTGACTGTGGGCGGGGCCACGCATAGGCAGGAGGCGGGGCTGGAGGCCGGGCCAGGAGCTGAGTCTGCACAAGCACCTGGCTCAGGGCAATGGGCTGGCTGACCCAGACCGGTGCAGCTACATCCCACTGAAGAATGCGGAGGTCAGGGGCTGCGAATCAGACTGCAGAGGACAGAAAGAAGAAGGCGGCGGCGTGAGGTCCGGCTCCCCTAGGGGTGCCCACCCCGGCTTTGGACCCTGGCACCTGCGCCCCCCAAGCTTCCACCGCCACAGTTACTGGCCATGCACCACCACTACTCCTGGCCCCGCACCGCATACTTACACACCTGTACCCCACAAGCCTACACCGACACTGGTCCTGGAATGCAGAGTCTACCTGGCAGCTGCGCCCAGCAGAGTCCACATGGCCACTAGCCCTGGCACCTCACCACCACTGGTCCTGGCCCCCCACAGCCTACCTGGCACCTGCACACTGCAAAGCCCGCGCCACACCGGCCCTGCAGCCCAGACTCCAGACGACTGAGAAGGAGCAGCGGGGACACAAGGTCCGGCAATCCCAGGGGCATTCACACCGGCTTCCCACCCCTGGCACCTGCGCCCCCCAAGCTCGCACAGCCACGAGCCCTGGCCCCGCACTGCCTACCTGGCACCTGCGCCCGGCAAAGCCCGTGCCACAACCGCCCCCACGGCCCAGACTCTAGGGGACTGAGAAGGGGCGGCGGCCGCGCGAGGTCCGGCTCCCCCAGAGGCACCCACCCCAGCTTTCGCTCCTGGCACCTGCGCCCCCCAAGCTTGCAATGCCACTGGTCCTGGCCCTCACGGCCTACGTGGCACCTGCGCCCGGCAAAGCCCGTGCCACAACCGCCCGCACGGCCCAGACTCCAGAGGACTGAGAAGCGGTGGCAGGGGCACGAGGTTGGCCTCTCCCAGTGGCGCTCACCCCGACTTCCCGCAGCTGGCACCAGCGCCCCCCCCAAGCCCACAGCACCACTTGCCCTGCCCCGCCACTGGTCCAGGCCGCGGACCGCCTACCTGGCACCTGTTTCCCCAAAAGCCTGCGCCACACAGGGCCCTACATCCCAGACTCCAGATGACGGAGAAGGGACACAGGCAGCGCGAGGTCCGGGTCTCCCAGGGACGTTCACAACACATCCAAGCCCTGGCATCTGCGCCCCACAAGCCCCAACCACACTTGGCCCTGCACCGCTTACCTGCCACCTGCACCCAGCAAAGCCCGCACCGACATTCATCCTGGCTCTGCACCGCCTACCTGGCACCTGCGACTCGCAAAGCCCTCACCACCACTGGTCATGGCCCTGCAAACCCCCGACACACCTAGCTCTGTGGCCCAGACTCCAGAGCACTGATAAGGGTCGCAAGCGGTGGGAGGCTCGGCTCACCCAGGGGCGCTCAACCAGGCTTCCCAGCCCTGCCACGTGCGCTCCTGGAGCACGGGCCACAGCTGGCACTGCGGGGACGGGGGTGGGGGGGGCGGTGAGACTACAGGGGATGGCAGAGGGGCGGCGGGGGCACAAGGGCCGGCTCCCCCAGGGGCGCACACCCCTCTTACCACCCCTAGCACCTGCGCCCCACAAGCCCGCACACACACTCCTCCGTTCCGTGCAATGCTGACCTGGCACCTGCGACCCGCAAAGTACACACCACACCTGGCCCTGCGAACCAGACTCCAGAGGACAGAAAGGGGGAGGCGGCGACGTGAGGTCCGGCTGCCCTAGGGGCGCCCACCCCGGCCTTGGCCCCTGGCACCTGCGCCCCCCAAGCTTGCACTGCCAAAGGTAGTGGCCACGCACCACCACTACTCCTGGCCCCGCACCGCCTACTACACACCTGCACCCCACAAGCCCACACCGCCACTGGTCCTGGCACGCAGTGTCTACCTGGCACCTGTGCCCAGCAAAGTCCACATGGCCACTAGCCCTGGCACCTCACCACCACTGCTCGCACCTGCTTCCCTCAAAGCCGGCGCCACACAGGGCCCTACGTCCCAGGCTCCACAGGACAGAGAAGGCACAGAGCCAGCGCTAGGTCCACGTCTCCGAGGGGCGCTCACACCGGCTTTCCGCCCTGGCATCTGAGCCCCACGAGCCCGCACCACATCTGGCCCTGCAACGCTTACCTGCCATCTGCGCCGAGCAAAGCCCGCACTGCCACTCCTCCTGGCCCCGCAACGCCTACCTGGCACCTGCGACTCGCAAAGCCTGGCCGCCACTGGTGCTGACCCTGCTAACCCCCAACACACCTGGCCCTGTGGCCGAGACTCCAGAGCACTGATAAGGGTCGCAAGCGGTGGGAGGATCGGCTCACCCAGGGGCGCTCAACCAGGCTTCCCAGCCCTGCCACGTGCGCTCCTGGAGCACGGGCCACAGCTGGCACTGCGGGGACGGGGGCGGGGGGGGCGGTGAGACTACAGGGGATGGCAGAGGGGCGGCGGGGGCCCAAGGGCCGGCTCCCCCAGGGGCGCACACCCCTCTTACCACCCCTAGCACCTGCGCCCCACAAGCCCGCACACACACTCCTCCGTTCCGTGCAATGCTGACCTGGCACCTGCGACCCGCAAAGTACACACCACACCTGGCCCTGCGAACCAGACTCCAGAGGACAGAAAGGGGGAGGCGGCGACGTGAGGTCCGGCTGCCCTAGGGGCGCCCACCCCGGCCTTGGCCCCTGGCACCTGCGCCCCCCAAGCTTGCACTGCCAAAGGTAGTGGCCACGCACCACCACTACTCCTGGCCCCGCACCGCCTACTACACACCTGCACCCCACAAGCCCACACCGCCACTGGTCCTGGCACGCAGTGTCTACCTGGCACCTGTGCCCAGCAAAGTCCACATGGCCACTAGCCCTGGCACCTCACCACCACTGCTCGCACCTGCTTCCCTCAAAGCCGGCGCCACACAGGGCCCTACGTCCCAGGCTCCACAGGACAGAGAAGGCACAGAGCCAGCGCTAGGTCCACGTCTCCGAGGGGCGCTCACACCGGCTTTCCGCCCTGGCATCTGAGCCCCACGAGCCCGCACCACATCTGGCCCTGCAACGCCTACCTGCCACCTGCGACTCGCAAAGCCCGCACCGCCACTGGTCCTGGCCCTGCTAACCCCCAACACACCTGGCCCTGTGGCCGAGACTCCAGAGCACTGATCAGGGATGCCAGCGGCACGAGGTCCATCTCCCTCAGGGGCGCTCAACCAGGCTTCCCACCCTTGCCTCGTGCGACCCTGGATCCCATGCCACAGCCGGCCCTGCGGGGGGGGGGGGGGGGGTGGTGGAATCCAGAGAATGGGGGAGGGGCGGCGCCGGTGCGAGGTCCGGCTCCCCCAGGGGCGCCCACTCCGGCTTCCTGCCCCTGGAACCTGCACCCCCAGAGCCCGCATGACACCCGGCCGCATCGCCTACCTGCTCCGACACGACACGGCCCAGTTGCACCTTCTGCTGAGGAAGGAAGAAAGGAAGAGGCTCCCGCGACGTGTCAAAGAAGAAAATGGCGGCTCCTCGTGCCAAGATGGCGTCCACGCACACCGTGTGACTGTGGGCGGGGCCACGCATAGGCAGGAGGCGGGGCTGGAGGCCGGGCCAGGAGCTGAGTCTGCACAAGCACCTGGCTCAGGGCAATGGGCTGGCTGACCCAGACCGGTGCAGCTACATCCCACTGAAGAATGCGGAGGTCAGGGGCTGCGAATCAGACTGCAGAGGACAGAAAGAAGAAGGCGGCGGCGTGAGGTCCGGCTCCCCTAGGGGCGCCCACCCCGGCTTTGGACCCTGGCACCTGCGCCCCCCAAGCTTCCACCGCCACAGTTACTGGCCATGCACCACCACTACTCCTGGCCCCGCACCGCATACTTACACACCTGTACCCCACAAGCCTACACCGACACTGGTCCTGGAATGCAGAGTCTACCTGGCAGCTGCGCCCAGCAGAGTCCACATGGCCACTAGCCCTGGCACCTCACCACCACTGGTCCTGGCCCCCCACAGCCTACCTGGCACCTGCACACTGCAAAGCCCGCGCCACACCGGCCCTGCAGCCCAGACTCCAGACGACTGAGAAGGAGCAGCGGGGACACAAGGTCCGGCAATCCCAGGGGCATTCACACCGGCTTCCCACCCCTGGCACCTGCGCCCCCCAAGCTCGCACAGCCACGAGCCCTGGCCCCGCACTGCCTACCTGGCACCTGCGCCCGGCAAAGCCCGTGCAACAACCGCCCGCACGGCCCAGACTCCAGAGGATTGAGAAGCGGTGGCAGGGGCGCGAGGTTCGGCTCTCCCAGTGGCGCTCACCCCGACTTCCCGCCGCTGGCACCAGCGCCCCCCAAGCCCACAGCACCACTTGCCCTGCCCCGCACCGCCACTGGTCCAGGCCGCGGACCGCCTACCTGGCACCTGCTTACCCCAAAGCCTGCGCCAAACAGGGCCCTACATCCCAGACTCCAGAGGACGGAGAAGGGACACAGGCAACCTGAGGTCCGGGTCCCAGGGGCTCTCACACCGCCTTTAGGCCCTGGCATCTGTGCCCCACAAGCCCCAACCACACTTGGCCCTGCACCGCTTACCTGCCACCTGCACCCAGCAAAGCCCGCACCGCCACTCATCCTGGTTCTGCACCGCCTACCTGGCACCTGCGACTCGCAAAACCCTCACCACCTCTGGTCATGGCCCTGCAAACCCCCAACACACCTAGCTCTGTGGCCCAGACTCCAGAGCACTGATAAGGGAGGCCAGCGGCGGGAGGTCTGGCTCACCCAGGGGCGCTCAACCTGGCTTCCCAACCCTGCCACCTGCGCTCCCAGAGCCCGCGCCACACCAGGCCCTGTGGAGGGGGGGGCGGGGGCGGGAGACTCCAGAGGATGGGGGAGAGGCAGCGGTGGCGAGAGGTCCGGCTCCCACAGGGGC
Source organism: Tadarida brasiliensis (assembly GCA_030848825.1). NCBI lineage: Eukaryota > Metazoa > Chordata > Mammalia > Chiroptera > Molossidae > Tadarida > Tadarida brasiliensis. The sequence continues at coordinate 22,767 of JAUMIU010000075.1, read as the reverse complement.
ACCCACCCCAGATTTCGCTCCTGGCACCTGGGCCCCCCAAGCCTGCAAGGACACTGGTCCTGGCCCCTCATGGCCTACCTGGCACCTGCGCCTGGCAAAGCCCGTGCCACACCCGCCCATAGGGCCCTGACTCCAGAGGACTGTGAAGAGGCTGAGGCGGCGTGAGTTCCGGCTCCCCCAGGGGCACCCACCCCAGGTTTCGCTCCTTGCACCAGCGCCCCCCAAAGCCAGCACCACCACTGGTCCTGGCCCTGCACCGCCTACCAGGCACGTAAGCCTGGCAAAGCCCGTGCCACAACCGCCCATAGGGCCCAGACTCCAGAGGACTGAGAAGGGGCGGCGGCGGCGCGAGGTCCGGCTCCCCCAGGGGCACCCACCCCAGGTTTCGCTCCTGGCACCTGCGCCCCCCAAGCTTGCAATGCCACTGGTCCTGGCCCTCACGGCCTACGTGGCACCTGCGCCCGGCAAAGCCCGTGCCACAACCGCCCGCACGGCCCAGACTCCAGGGGACTGAGAAGGGGCGGCGGCCGCGCGAGGTCCGGCTCCCCCAGAGGCACCCACCCCAGCTTTCGCTCCTGGCACCTGCGCCCCCCAAGCTTGCAATGCCACTGGTCCTGGCCCTCACGGCCTACGTGGCACCTGCGCCCGGCAAAGCCCGTGCCACAACCGCCCGCACGGCCCAGACTCCAGAGGACTGAGAAGCGGTGGCAGGGGCGCGAGGTTGGCCTCTCCCAGTGGCGCTCACCCCGACTTCCCGCAGCTGGCACCAGCGCCCCCCCCAAGCCCACAGCACCACTTGCCCTGCCCCGCCACTGGTCCAGGCCGCGGACCGCCTACCTGGCACCTGTTTCCCCAAAAGCCTGCGCCACACAGGGCCCTACATCCCAGACTCCAGATGACGGAGAAGGGACACAGGCAGCGCGAGGTCCGGGTCTCCCAGGGACGTTCACAACACATCCAAGCCCTGGCATCTGCGCCCCACAAGCCCCAACCACACTTGGCCCTGCACCGCTTACCTGCCACCTGCACCCAGCAAAGCCCGCACCGACACTCATCCTGGCTCTGCACCGCCTACCTGGCACCTGCGACTCGCAAAGCCCTCACCACCACTGGTCATGGCCCTGCAAACCCCCGACACACCTAGCTCTGTGGCCCAGACTCCAGAGCACTGATAAGGGTCGCAAGCGGTGGGAGGCTCGGCTCACCCAGGGGCGCTCAACCAGGCTTCCCAGCCCTGCCACGTGCGCTCCTGGAGCACGGGCCACAGCTGGCACTGCGGGGATGGGGGTGGGGGGGGGCGGTGAGACTACAGGGGATGGCAGAGGGGCGGCGGGGGCACAAGGGCCGGCTCCCCCAGGGGCGCACACCCCTCTTACCACCCCTAGCACCTGCGCCCCACAAGCCCGCACACACACTCCTCCGTTCCGTGCAATGCTGACCTGGCACCTGCGACCCGCAAAGTACACACCACACCTGGCCCTGCGAACCAGACTCCAGAGGACAGAAAGGGGGAGGCGGCGACGTGAGGTCCGGCTGCCCTAGGGGCGCCCACCCCGGCCTTGGCCCCTGGCACCTGCGCCCCCCAAGCTTGCACTGCCAAAGGTAGTGGCCACGCACCACCACTACTCCTGGCCCCGCACCGCCTACTACACACCTGCACCCCACAAGCCCACACCGCCACTGGTCCTGGCACGCAGTGTCTACCTGGCACCTGTGCCCAGCAAAGTCCACATGGCCACTAGCCCTGGCACCTCACCACCACTGCTCGCACCTGCTTCCCTCAAAGCCGGCGCCACACAGGGCCCTACGTCCCAGGCTCCACAGGACAGAGAAGGCACAGAGCCAGCGCTAGGTCCACGTCTCCGAGGGGCGCTCACACCGGCTTTCCGCCCTGGCATCTGAGCCCCACGAGCCCGCACCACATCTGGCCCTGCACCGCTTACCTGCCATCTGCGCCGAGCAAAGCCCGCACTGCCACTCCTCCTGGCCCCGCAACGCCTACCTGGCACCTGCGACTCGCAAAGCCTGGCCGCCACTGGTGCTGGCCCTGCTAACCCCCAACACACCTGGCCCTGTGGCCGAGACTCCAGAGCACTGATAAGGGTCGCAAGCGGTGGGAGGATCGGCTCACCCAGGGGCGCTCAACCAGGCTTCCCAGCCCTGCCACGTGCGCTCCTGGAGCACGGGCCACAGCTGGCACTGCGGGGACGGGGGCGGGGGGGGGCGGTGAGACTACAGGGGATGGCAGAGGGGCGGCGGGGGCACAAGGGCCGGCTCCCCCAGGGGCGCACACCCCTCTTACCACCCCTAGCACCTGCGCCCCACAAGCCCGCACACACACTCCTCCGTTCCGTGCAATGCTGACCTGGCACCTGCGACCCGCAAAGTACACACCACACCTGGCCCTGCGAACCAGACTCCAGAGGACAGAAAGGGGGAGGCGGCGACGTGAGGTCCGGCTGCCCTAGGGGCGCCCACCCCGGCCTTGGCCCCTGGCACCTGCGCCCCCCAAGCTTGCACTGCCAAAGGTAGTGGCCACGCACCACCACTACTCCTGGCCCCGCACCGCCTACTACACACCTGCACCCCACAAGCCCACACCGCCACTGGTCCTGGCACGCAGTGTCTACCTGGCACCTGTGCCCAGCAAAGTCCACATGGCCACTAGCCCTGGCACCTCACCACCACTGCTCGCACCTGCTTCCCTCAAAGCCGGCGCCACACAGGGCCCTACGTCCCAGGCTCCACAGGACAGAGAAGGCACAGAGCCAGCGCTAGGTCCACGTCTCCGAGGGGCGCTCACACCGGCTTTCCGCCCTGGCATCTGAGCCCCACGAGCCCGCACCACATCTGGCCCTGCAACGCCTACCTGCCACCTGCGACTCGCAAAGCCCGCACCGCCACTGGTCCTGGCCCTGCTAACCCCCAACACACCTGGCCCTGTGGCCGAGACTCCAGAGCACTGATCAGGGATGCCAGCGGCACGAGGTCCATCTCCCTCAGGGGCGCTCAACCAGGCTTCCCACCCTTGCCTCGTGCGACCCTGGATCCCATGCCACAGCCGGCCCTGCGGGGGGGGGGGGGGATGGTGGAATCCAGAGAATGGGGGAGGGGCGGCGCCGGTGCGAGGTACGGCTCCCCCAGGGGCGCCCACTCCGGCTTCCTGCCCCTGGAACCTGCACCCCCAGAGCCCGCATGACACCCGGCCGCATCGCCTACCTGCTCCGACACGACACGGCCCAGTTGCACCTTCTGCTGAGGAAGGAAGAAAGGAAGAGGCTCCCGCGACGTGTCAAAGAAGAAAATGGCGGCTCCTCGTGCCAAGATGGCGTCCACGCACACCGTGTGACTGTGGGCGGGGCCACGCATAGGCAGGAGGCGGGGCTGGAGGCCGGGCCAGGAGCTGAGTCTGCACAAGCACCTGGCTCAGGGCAATGGGCTGGCTGACCCAGACCGGTGCAGCTACATCCCACTGAAGAATGCGGAGGTCAGGGGCTGCGAATCAGACTGCAGAGGACAGAAAGAAGAAGGCGGCGGCGTGAGGTCCGGCTCCCCTAGGGGCGCCCACCCCGGCTTTGGACCCTGGCACCTGCGCCCCCCAAGCTTCCACCGCCACAGTTACTGGCCATGCACCACCACTACTCCTGGCCCCGCACCGCATACTTACACACCTGTACCCCACAAGCCTACACCGACACTGGTCCTGGAATGCAGAGTCTACCTGGCAGCTGCGCCCAGCAGAGTCCACATGGCCACTAGCCCTGGCACCTCACCACCACTGGTCCTGGCCCCCCACAGCCTACCTGGCACCTGCACACTGCAAAGCCCGCGCCACACCGGCCCTGCAGCCCAGACTCCAGACGACTGAGAAGGAGCAGCGGGGACACAAGGTCCGGCAATCCCAGGGGCATTCACACCGGCTTCCCACCCCTGGCACCTGCGCCCCCCAAGCTCGCACAGCCACGAGCCCTGGCCCCGCACTGCCTACCTGGCACCTGCGCCCGGCAAAGCCCGTGCAACAACCGCCCGCACGGCCCAGACTCCAGAGGATTGAGAAGCGGTGGCAGGGGCGCGAGGTTCGGCTCTCCCAGTGGCGCTCACCCCGACTTCCCGCCGCTGGCACCAGCGCCCCCCAAGCCCACAGCACCACTTGCCCTGCCCCGCACCGCCACTGGTCCAGGCCGCGGACCGCCTACCTGGCACCTGCTTACCCCAAAGCCTGCGCCAAACAGGGCCCTACATCCCAGACTCCAGAGGACGGAGAAGGAACACAGGCAACCTGAGGTCCGGGTCCCAGGGGCTCTCACACCGCCTTTAGGCCCTGGCATCTGTGCCCCACAAGCCCCAACCACACTTGGCCCTGCACCGCTTACCTGCCACCTGCACCCAGCAAAGCCCGCACCGCCACTCATCCTGGCTCTGCACCGCCTACCTGGCACCTGCGACTCGCAAAACCCTCACCACCTCTGGTCATGGCCCTGCAAACCCCCAACACACCTAGCTCTGTGGCCCAGACTCCAGAGCACTGATAAGGGAGGCCATCGGCGGGAGGTCTGGCTCACCCAGGGGCGCTCAACCTGGCTTCCCAACCCTGCCACCTGCGCTCCCAGAGCCCGCGCCACACCAGGCCCTGTGGAGGGGGGGGCGGGGGCGGGAGACTCCAGAGGATGGGGGAGAGGCAGCGGTGGCGAGAGGTCCGGCTCCCACAGGGGCACCCACCCCAGATTTCGCTCCTGGCACCTGGGCCCCCCAAGCCTGCAAGGACACTGGTCCTGGCCCCTCATGGCCTACCTGGCACCTGCGCCTGGCAAAGCCCGTGCCACACCCGCCCATAGGGCCCTGACTCCAGAGGACTGTGAAGAGGCTGAGGCGGCGTGAGTTCCGGCTCCCCCAGGGGCACCCACCCCAGGTTTCGCTCCTTGCACCAGCGCCCCCCAAAGCCAGCACCACCACTGGTCCTGGCCCTGCACCGCCTACCAGGCACGTAAGCCTGGCAAAGCCCGTGCCACAACCGCCCATAGGGCCCAGACTCCAGAGGACTGAGAAGGGGCGGCGGCGGCGCGAGGTCCGGCTCCCCCAGGGGCACCCACCCCAGGTTTCGCTCCTGGCACCTGCGCCCCCCAAGCTTGCAATGCCACTGGTCCTGGCCCTCACGGCCTACGTGGCACCTGCGCCCGGCAAAGCCCGTGCCACAACCGCCCGCACGGCCCAGACTCCAGGGGACTGAGAAGGGGCGGCGGCCGCGCGAGGTCCGGCTCCCCCAGAGGCACCCACCCCAGCTTTCGCTCCTGGCACCTGCGCCCCCCAAGCTTGCAATGCCACTGGTCCTGGCCCTCACGGCCTACGTGGCACCTGCGCCCGGCAAAGCCCGTGCCACAACCGCCCGCACGGCCCAGACTCCAGAGGACTGAGAAGCGGTGGCAGGGGCGCGAGGTTGGCCTCTCCCAGTGGCGCTCACCCCGACTTCCCGCAGCTGGCACCAGCGCCCCCCCCAAGCCCACAGCACCACTTGCCCTGCCCCGCCACTGGTCCAGGCCGCGGACCGCCTACCTGGCACCTGTTTCCCCAAAAGCCTGCGCCACACAGGGCCCTACATCCCAGACTCCAGATGACGGAGAAGGGACACAGGCAGCGCGAGGTCCGGGTCTCCCAGGGACGTTCACAACACATCCAAGCCCTGGCATCTGCGCCCCACAAGCCCCAACCACACTTGGCCCTGCACCGCTTACCTGCCACCTGCACCCAGCAAAGCCCGCACCGACACTCATCCTGGCTCTGCACCGCCTACCTGGCACCTGCGACTCGCAAAGCCCTCACCACCACTGGTCATGGCCCTGCAAACCCCCGACACACCTAGCTCTGTGGCCCAGACTCCAGAGCACTGATAAGGGTCGCAAGCGGTGGGAGGCTCGGCTCACCCAGGGGCGCTCAACCAGGCTTCCCAGCCCTGCCACGTGCGCTCCTGGAGCACGGGCCACAGCTGGCACTGCGGGGACGGGGGCGGGGGGGGGCGGTGAGACTACAGGGGATGGCAGAGGGGCGGCGGGGGCACAAGGGCCGGCTCCCCCAGGGGCGCACACCCCTCTTACCACCCCTAGCACCTGCGCCCCACAAGCCCGCACACACACTCCTCCGTTCCGTGCAATGCTGACCTGGCACCTGCGACCCGCAAAGTACACACCACACCTGGCCCTGCGAACCAGACTCCAGAGGACAGAAAGGGGGAGGCGGCGACGTGAGGTCCGGCTGCCCTAGGGGCGCCCACCCCGGCCTTGGCCCCTGGCACCTGCGCCCCCCAAGCTTGCACTGCCAAAGGTAGTGGCCACGCACCACCACTACTCCTGGCCCCGCACCGCCTACTACACACCTGCACCCCACAAGCCCACACCGCCACTGGTCCTGGCACGCAGTGTCTACCTGGCACCTGTGCCCAGCAAAGTCCACATGGCCACTAGCCCTGGCACCTCACCACCACTGCTCGCACCTGCTTCCCTCAAAGCCGGCGCCACACAGGGCCCTACGTCCCAGGCTCCACAGGACAGAGAAGGCACAGAGCCAGCGCTAGGTCCACGTCTCCGAGGGGCGCTCACACCGGCTTTCCGCCCTGGCATCTGAGCCCCACGAGCCCGCACCACATCTGGCCCTGCACCGCTTACCTGCCATCTGCGCCGAGCAAAGCCCGCACTGCCACTCCTCCTGGCCCCGCAACGCCTACCTGGCACCTGCGACTCGCAAAGCCTGGCCGCCACTGGTGCTGGCCCTGCAAACCCCCGACACACCTAGCTCTGTGGCCCAGACTCCAGAGCACTGATAAGGGTCGCAAGCGGTGGGAGGCTCGGCTCACCCAGGGGCGCTCAACCAGGCTTCCCAGCCCTGCCACGTGCGCTCCTGGAGCACGGGCCACAGCTGGCACTGCGGGGACGGGGGTGGGGGGGGCGGTGAGACTACAGGGGATGGCAGAGGGGCGGCGGGGGCACAAGGGCCGGCTCCCCCAGGGGCGCACACCCCTCTTACCACCCCTAGCACCTGCGCCCCACAAGCCCGCACACACACTCCTCCGTTCCGTGCAATGCTGACCTGGCACCTGCGACCCGCAAAGTACACACCACACCTGGCCCTGCGAACCAGACTCCAGAGGACAGAAAGGGGGAGGCGGCGACGTGAGGTCCGGCTGCCCTAGGGGCGCCCACCCCGGCCTTGGCCCCTGGCACCTGCGCCCCCCAAGCTTGCACTGCCAAAGGTAGTGGCCACGCACCACCACTACTCCTGGCCCCGCACCGCCTACTACACACCTGCACCCCACAAGCCCACACCGCCACTGGTCCTGGCACGCAGTGTCTACCTGGCACCTGTGCCCAGCAAAGTCCACATGGCCACTAGCCCTGGCACCTCACCACCACTGCTCGCACCTGCTTCCCTCAAAGCCGGCGCCACACAGGGCCCTACGTCCCAGGCTCCACAGGACAGAGAAGGCACAGAGCCAGCGCTAGGTCCACGTCTCCGAGGGGCGCTCACACCGGCTTTCCGCCCTGGCATCTGAGCCCCACGAGCCCGCACCACATCTGGCCCTGCAACGCCTACCTGCCACCTGCGACTCGCAAAGCCCGCACCGCCACTGGTCCTGGCCCTGCTAACCCCCAACACACCTGGCCCTGTGGCCGAGACTCCAGAGCACTGATCAGGGATGCCAGCGGCACGAGGTCCATCTCCCTCAGGGGCGCTCAACCAGGCTTCCCACCCTTGCCTCGTGCGACCCTGGATCCCATGCCACAGCCGGCCCTGCGGGGGGGGGGGGGGATGGTGGAATCCAGAGAATGGGGGAGGGGCGGCGCCGGTGCGAGGTACGGCTCCCCCAGGGGCGCCCACTCCGGCTTCCTGCCCCTGGAACCTGCACCCCCAGAGCCCGCATGACACCCGGCCGCATCGCCTACCTGCTCCGACATGACACGGCCCAGTTGCACCTTCTGCTGAGGAAGGAAGAAAGGAAGAGGCTCCCGCGACGTGTCAAAGAAGAAAATGGCGGCTCCTCGTGCCAAGATGGCCTCCACGCACACCGTGTGACTGTGGGCGGGGCCACGCATAGGCAGGAGGCGGGGCTGGAGGCCGGGCCAGGAGCTGAGTCTGCACAAGCACCTGGCTCAGGGCAATGGGCTGGCTGACCCAGACCGGTGCAGCTACATCCCACTGAAGAATGCGGAGGTCAGGGGCTGCGAATCAGACTGCAGAGGACAGAAAGAAGAAGGCGGCGGCGTGAGGTCCGGCTCCCCTAGGGGTGCCCACCCCGGCTTTGGACCCTGGCACCTGCGCCCCCCAAGCTTCCACCGCCACAGTTACTGGCCATGCACCACCACTACTCCTGGCCCCGCACCGCATACTTACACACCTGTACCCCACAAGCCTACACCGACACTGGTCCTGGAATGCAGAGTCTACCTGGCAGCTGCGCCCAGCAGAGTCCACATGGCCACTAGCCCTGGCACCTCACCACCACTGGTCCTGGCCCCCCACAGCCTACCTGGCACCTGCACACTGCAAAGCCCGCGCCACACCGGCCCTGCAGCCCAGACTCCAGACGACTGAGAAGGAGCAGCGGGGACACAAGGTCCGGCAATCCCAGAGTCATTCACACCGGCTTCCCACCCCTGGCACCTGCGCCCCCCAAGCTCGCACAGCCACGAGCCCTGGCCCCGCACTGCCTACCTGGCACCTGCGCCCGGCAAAGCCCGTGCCACAACCGCCCCCACGGCCCAGACTCTAGGGGACTGAGAAGGGGCGGCGGCCGCGCGAGGTCCGGCTCCCCCAGAGGCACCCACCCCAGCTTTCGCTCCTGGCACCTGCGCCCCCCAAGCTTGCAATGCCACTGGTCCTGGCCCTCACGGCCTACGTGGCACCTGCGCCCGGCAAAGCCCGTGCCACAACCGCCCGCACGGCCCAGACTCCAGAGGACTGAGAAGCGGTGGCAGGGGCACGAGGTTGGCCTCTCCCAGTGGCGCTCACCCCGACTTCCCGCAGCTGGCACCAGCGCCCCCCCCAAGCCCACAGCACCACTTGCCCTGCCCCGCCACTGGTCCAGGCCGCGGACCGCCTACCTGGCACCTGTTTCCCCAAAAGCCTGCGCCACACAGGGCCCTACATCCCAGACTCCAGATGACGGAGAAGGGACACAGGCAGCGCGAGGTCCGGGTCTCCCAGGGACGTTCACAACACATCCAAGCCCTGGCATCTGCGCCCCACAAGCCCCAACCACACTTGGCCCTGCACCGCTTACCTGCCACCTGCACCCAGCAAAGCCCGCACCGACATTCATCCTGGCTCTGCACCGCCTACCTGGCACCTGCGACTCGCAAAGCCCTCACCACCACTGGTCATGGCCCTGCAAACCCCCGACACACCTAGCTCTGTGGCCCAGACTCCAGAGCACTGATAAGGGTCGCAAGCGGTGGGAGGCTCGGCTCACCCAGGGGCGCTCAACCAGGCTTCCCAGCCCTGCCACGTGCGCTCCTGGAGCACGGGCCACAGCTGGCACTGCGGGGACGGGGGTGGGGGGGGCGGTGAGACTACAGGGGATGGCAGAGGGGCGGCGGGGGCACAAGGGCCGGCTCCCCCAGGGGCGCACACCCCTCTTACCACCCCTAGCACCTGCGCCCCACAAGCCCGCACACACACTCCTCCGTTCCGTGCAATGCTGACCTGGCACCTGCGACCCGCAAAGTACACACCACACCTGGCCCTGCGAACCAGACTCCAGAGGACAGAAAGGGGGAGGCGGCGACGTGAGGTCCGGCTCCCCTAGGGGCGCCCACCCCGGCCTTGGCCCCTGGCACCTGCGTCCCCCAAGCTTGCACTGCCAAAGGTAGTGGCCACGCACCACCACTACTCCTGGCCCCGCACCGCCTACTACACACCTGCACCCCACAAGCCCACACCGCCACTGGTCCTGGCACGCAGTGTCTACCTGGCACCTGTGCCCAGCAAAGTCCACATGGCCACTAGCCCTGGCACCTCACCACCACTGCTCGCACCTGCTTCCCTCAAAGCCGGCGCCACACAGGGCCCTACGTCCCAGGCTCCACAGGACAGAGAAGGCACAGAGCCAGCGCTAGGTCCACGTCTCCGAGGGGCGCTCACACCGGCTTTCCGCCCTGGCATCTGAGCCCCACGAGCCCGCACCACATCTGGCCCTGCACCGCTTACCTGCCATCTGCGCCGAGCAAAGCCCGCACTGCCACTCCTCCTGGCCCCGCAACGCCTACCTGGCACCTGCGACTCGCAAAGCCTGGCCGCCACTGGTGCTGACCCTGCTAACCCCCAACACACCTGGCCCTGTGGCCGAGACTCCAGAGCACTGATAAGGGTCGCAAGCGGTGGGAGGATCGGCTCACCCAGGGGCGCTCAACCAGGCTTCCCAGCCCTGCCACGTGCGCTCCTGGAGCACGGGCCACAGCTGGCACTGCGGGGACGGGGGTGGGGGGGGCGGTGAGACTACAGGGGATGGCAGAGGGGCGGCGGGGGCCCAAGGGCCGGCTCCCCCAGGGGCGCACACCCCTCTTACCACCCCTAGCACCTGCGCCCCACAAGCCCGCACACACACTCCTCCGTTCCGTGCAATGCTGACCTGGCACCTGCGACCCGCAAAGTACACACCACACCTGGCCCTGCGAACCAGACTCCAGAGGACAGAAAGGGGGAGGCGGCGACGTGAGGTCCGGCTGCCCTAGGGGCGCCCACCCCGGCCTTGGCCCCTGGCACCTGCGCCCCCCAAGCTTGCACTGCCAAAGGTAGTGGCCACGCACCACCACTACTCCTGGCCCCGCACCGCCTACTACACACCTGCACCCCACAAGCCCACACCGCCACTGGTCCTGGCACGCAGTGTCTACCTGGCACCTGTGCCCAGCAAAGTCCACATGGCCACTAGCCCTGGCACCTCACCACCACTGCTCGCACCTGCTTCCCTCAAAGCCGGCGCCACACAGGGCCCTACGTCCCAGGCTCCACAGGACAGAGAAGGCACAGAGCCAGCGCTAGGTCCACGTCTCCGAGGGGCGCTCACACCGGCTTTCCGCCCTGGCATCTGAGCCCCACGAGCCCGCACCACATCTGGCCCTGCAACGCCTACCTGCCACCTGCGACTCGCAAAGCCCGCACCGCCACTGGTCCTGGCCCTGCTAACCCCCAACACACCTGGCCCTGTGGCCGAGACTCCAGAGCACTGATCAGGGATGCCAGCGGCACGAGGTCCATCTCCCTCAGGGGCGCTCAACCAGGCTTCCCACCCTTGCCTCGTGCGACCCTGGATCCCATGCCACAGCCGGCCCTGCGGGGGGGGGGGGGGTGGGGGGGGATGGTGGAATCCAGAGAATGGGGGAGGGGCGGCGCCGGTGCGAGGTCCGGCTCCCCCAGGGGCGCCCACTCCGGCTTCCTGCCCCTGGAACCTGCACCCCCAGAGCCCGCATGACACCCGGCCGCATCGCCTACCTGCTCCGACACGACACGGCCCAGTTGCACCTTCTGCTGAGGAAGGAAGAAAGGAAGAGGCTCCCGCGACGTGTCAAAGAAGAAAATGGCGGCTCCTCGTGCCAAGATGGCGTCCACGCACACCGTGTGACTGTGGGCGGGGCCACGCATAGGCAGGAGGCGGGGCTGGAGGCCGGGCCAGGAGCTGAGTCTGCACAAGCACCTGGCTCAGGGCAATGGGCTGGCTGACCCAGACCGGTGCAGCTACATCCCACTGAAGAATGCGGAGGTCAGGGGCTGCGAATCAGACTGCAGAGGACAGAAAGAAGAAGGCGGCGGCGTGAGGTCCGGCTCCCCTAGGGGCGCCCACCCCGGCTTTGGACCCTGGCACCTGCGCCCCCCAAGCTTCCACCGCCACAGTTACTGGCCATGCACCACCACTACTCCTGGCCCCGCACCGCATACTTACACACCTGTACCCCACAAGCCTACACCGACACTGGTCCTGGAATGCAGAGTCTACCTGGCAGCTGCGCCCAGCAGAGTCCACATGGCCACTAGCCCTGGCACCTCACCACCACTGGTCCTGGCCCCCCACAGCCTACCTGGCACCTGCACACTGCAAAGCCCGCGCCACACCGGCCCTGCAGCCCAGACTCCAGACGACTGAGAAGGAGCAGCGGGGACACAAGGTCCGGCAATCCCAGGGGCATTCACACCGGCTTCCCACCCCTGGCACCTGCGCCCCCCAAGCTCGCACAGCCACGAGCCCTGGCCCCGCACTGCCTACCTGGCACCTGCGCCCGGCAAAGCCCGTGCAACAACCGCCCGCACGGCCCAGACTCCAGAGGATTGAGAAGCGGTGGCAGGGGCGCGAGGTTCGGCTCTCCCAGTGGCGCTCACCCCGACTTCCCGCCGCTGGCACCAGCGCCCCCCAAGCCCACAGCACCACTTGCCCTGCCCCGCACCGCCACTGGTCCAGGCCGCGGACCGCCTACCTGGCACCTGCTTACCCCAAAGCCTGCGCCAAACAGGGCCCTACATCCCAGACTCCAGAGGACGGAGAAGGGACACAGGCAACCTGAGGTCCGGGTCCCAGGGGCTCTCACACCGCCTTTAGGCCCTGGCATCTGTGCCCCACAAGCCCCAACCACACTTGGCCCTGCACCGCTTACCTGCCACCTGCACCCAGCAAAGCCCGCACCGCCACTCATCCTGGCTCTGCACCGCCTACCTGGCACCTGCGACTCGCAAAACCCTCACCACCTCTGGTCATGGCCCTGCAAACCCCCAACACACCTAGCTCTGTGGCCCAGACTCCAGAGCACTGATAAGGGAGGCCAGCGGCGGGAGGTCTGGCTCACCCAGGGGCGCTCAACCTGGCTTCCCAAACCTGCCACCTGCGCTCCCAGAGCCCGCGCCACACCAGGCCCTGTGGAGGGGGGGGCGGGGGCGGGAGACTCCAGAGGATGGGGGAGAGGCAGCGGTGGCGAGAGGTCCGGCTCCCACAGGGGCACCCACCCCAGATTTCGCTCCTGGCACCTGGGCCCCCCAAGCCTGCAAGGACACTGGTCCTGGCCCCTCATGGCCTACCTGGCACCTGCGCCTGGCAAAGCCCGTGCCACACCCGCCCATAGGGCCCTGACTCCAGAGGACTGTGAAGAGGCTGAGGCGGCGTGAGTTCCGGCTCCCCCAGGGGCACCCACCCCAGGTTTCGCTCCTTGCACCAGCGCCCCCCAAAGCCAGCACCACCACTGGTCCTGGCCCTGCACCGCCTACCAGGCACGTAAGCCTGGCAAAGCCCGTGCCACAACCGCCCATAGGGCCCAGACTCCAGAGGACTGAGAAGGGGCGGCGGCGGCGCGAGGTCCGGCTCCCCCAGGGGCACCCACCCCAGGTTTCGCTCCTGGCACCTGCGCCCCCCAAGCTTGCAATGCCACTGGTCCTGGCCCTCACGGCCTACGTGGCACCTGCGCCCGGCAAAGCCCGTGCCACAACCGCCCGCACGGCCCAGACTCCAGAGGACTGAGAAGCGGTGGCAGGGGCGCGAGGTTGGCCTCTCCCAGTGGCGCTCACCCCGACTTCCCGCAGCTGGCACCAGCGCCCCCCCCAAGCCCACAGCACCACTTGCCCTGCCCCGCCACTGGTCCAGGCCGCGGACCGCCTACCTGGCACCTGTTTCCCCAAAAGCCTGCGCCACACAGGGCCCTACATCCCAGACTCCAGATGACGGAGAAGGGACACAGGCAGCGCGAGGTCCGGGTCTCCCAGGGACGTTCACAACACATCCAAGCCCTGGCATCTGCGCCCCACAAGCCCCAACCACACTTGGCCCTGCACCGCTTACCTGCCACCTGCACCCAGCAAAGCCCGCACCGACACTCATCCTGGCTCTGCACCGCCTACCTGGCACCTGCGACTCGCAAAGCCCTCACCACCACTGGTCATGGCCCTGCAAACCCCCGACACACCTAGCTCTGTGGCCCAGACTCCAGAGCACTGATAAGGGTCGCAAGCGGTGGGAGGCTCGGCTCACCCAGGGGCGCTCAACCAGGCTTCCCAGCCCTGCCACGTGCGCTCCTGGAGCACGGGCCACAGCTGGCACTGCGGGGACGGGGGCGGGGGGGGCGGTGAGACTACAGGGGATGGCAGAGGGGCGGCGGGGGCACAAGGGCCGGCTCCCCCAGGGGCGCACACCCCTCTTACCACCCCTAGCACCTGCGCCCCACAAGCCCACACACACACTCCTCCGTTCCGTGCAATGCTGACCTGGCACCTGCGACCCGCAAAGTACACACCACACCTGGCCCTGCGAACCAGACTCCAGAGGACAGAAAGGGGGAGGCGGCGACGTGAGGTCCGGCTGCCCTAGGGGCGCCCACCCCGGCCTTGGCCCCTGGCACCTGCGCCCCCCAAGCTTGCACTGCCAAAGGTAGTGGCCACGCACCACCACTACTCCTGGCCCCGCACCGCCTACTACACACCTGCACCCCACAAGCCCACACCGCCACTGGTCCTGGCACGCAGTGTCTACCTGGCACCTGTGCCCAGCAAAGTCCACATGGCCACTAGCCCTGGCACCTCACCACCACTGCTCGCACCTGCTTCCCTCAAAGCCGGCGCCACACAGGGCCCTACGTCCCAGGCTCCACAGGACAGAGAAGGCACAGAGCCAGCGCTAGGTCCACGTCTCCGAGGGGCGCTCACACCGGCTTTCCGCCCTGGCATCTGAGCCCCACGAGCCCGCACCACATCTGGCCCTGCAACGCCTACCTGCCACCTGCGACTCGCAAAGCCCGCACCGCCACTGGTCCTGGCCCTGCTAACCCCCAACACACCTGGCCCTGTGGCCGAGACTCCAGAGCACTGATCAGGGATGCCAGCGGCACGAGGTCCATCTCCCTCAGGGGCGCTCAACCAGGATTCCCACCCTTGCCTCGTGCGACCCTGGATCCCATGCCACAGCCGGCCCTGCGGGGGGGGGGGGGTGGGGGGGGCTGGTGGAATCCAGATAATGGGGGGGGGGCGGCGCCGGTGCGAGGTCCGGCTCCCCCAGGGGCGCCCACTCCGGCTTCCTGCCCCTGGAACCTGCACCCCCAGAGCCCGCATGACACCCGGCCGCATCGCCTACCTGCTCCGACACGACACGGCCCAGTTGCACCTTCTGCTGAGGAAGGAAGAAAGGAAGAGGCTCCCGCGACGTGTCAAAGAAGAAAATGGCGGCTCCTCGTGCCAAGATGGCGTCCACGCACACCGTGTGACTGTGGGCGGGGCCACGCATAGGCAGGAGGCGGGGCTGGAGGCCGGGCCAGGAGCTGAGTCTGCACAAGCACCTGGCTCAGGGCAATGGGCTGGCTGACCCAGACCGGTGCAGCTACATCCCACTGAAGAATGCGGAGGTCAGGGGCTGCGAATCAGACTGCAGAGGACAGAAAGAAGAAGGCGGCGGCGTGAGGTCCGGCTCCCCTAGGGGCGCCCACCCCGGCTTTGGACCCTGGCACCTGCGCCCCCCAAGCTTCCACCGCCACAGTTACTGGCCATGCACCACCACTACTCCTGGCCCCGCACCGCATACTTACACACCTGTACCCCACAAGCCTACACCGACACTGGTCCTGGAATGCAGAGTCTACCTGGCAGCTGCGCCCAGCAGAGTCCACATGGCCACTAGCCCTGGCACCTCACCACCACTGGTCCTGGCCCCCCACAGCCTACCTGGCACCTGCACACTGCAAAGCCCGCGCCACACCGGCCCTGCAGCCCAGACTCCAGACGACTGAGAAGGAGCAGCGGGGACACAAGGTCCGGCAATCCCAGGGGCATTCACACCGGCTTCCCACCCCTGGCACCTGCGCCCCCCAAGCTCGCACAGCCACGAGCCCTGGCCCCGCACTGCCTACCTGGCACCTGCGCCCGGCAAAGCCCGTGCAACAACCGCCCGCACGGCCCAGACTCCAGAGGATTGAGAAGCGGTGGCAGGGGCGCGAGGTTCGGCTCTCCCAGTGGCGCTCACCCCGACTTCCCGCCGCTGGCACCAGCGCCCCCCAAGCCCACAGCACCACTTGCCCTGCCCCGCACCGCCACTGGTCCAGGCCGCGGACCGCCTACCTGGCACCTGCTTACCCCAAAGCCTGCGCCAAACAGGGCCCTACATCCCAGACTCCAGAGGACGGAGAAGGGACACAGGCAACCTGAGGTCCGGGTCCCAGGGGCTCTCACACCGCCTTTAGGCCCTGGCATCTGTGCCCCACAAGCCCCAACCACACTTGGCCCTGCACCGCTTACCTGCCACCTGCACCCAGCAAAGCCCGCACCGCCACTCATCCTGGCTCTGCACCGCCTACCTGGCACCTGCGACTCGCAAAACCCTCACCACCTCTGGTCATGGCCCTGCAAACCCCCAACACACCTAGCTCTGTGGCCCAGACTCCAGAGCACTGATAAGGGAGGCCAGCGGCGGGAGGTCTGGCTCACCCAGGGGCGCTCAACCTGGCTTCCCAAACCTGCCACCTGCGCTCCCAGAGCCCGCGCCACACCAGGCCCTGTGGAGGGGGGGGCGGGGGCGGGAGACTCCAGAGGATGGGGGAGAGGCAGCGGTGGCGAGAGGTCCGGCTCCCACAGGGGCACCCACCCCAGATTTCGCTCCTGGCACCTGGGCCCCCCAAGCCTGCAAGGACACTGGTCCTGGCCCCTCATGGCCTACCTGGCACCTGCGCCTGGCAAAGCCCGTGCCACACCCGCCCATAGGGCCCTGACTCCAGAGGACTGTGAAGAGGCTGAGGCGGCGTGAGTTCCGGCTCCCCCAGGGGCACCCACCCCAGGTTTCGCTCCTTGCACCAGCGCCCCCCAAAGCCAGCACCACCACTGGTCCTGGCCCTGCACCGCCTACCAGGCACGTAAGCCTGGCAAAGCCCGTGCCACAACCGCCCATAGGGCCCAGACTCCAGAGGACTGAGAAGGGGCGGCGGCGGCGCGAGGTCCGGCTCCCCCAGGGGCACCCACCCCAGGTTTCGCTCCTGGCACCTGCGCCCCCCAAGCTTGCAATGCCACTGGTCCTGGCCCTCACGGCCTACGTGGCACCTGCGCCCGGCAAAGCCCGTGCCACAACCGCCCGCACGGCCCAGACTCCAGAGGACTGAGAAGCGGTGGCAGGGGCGCGAGGTTGGCCTCTCCCAGTGGCGCTCACCCCGACTTCCCGCAGCTGGCACCAGCGCCCCCCCCAAGCCCACAGCACCACTTGCCCTGCCCCGCCACTGGTCCAGGCCGCGGACCGCCTACCTGGCACCTGTTTCCCCAAAAGCCTGCGCCACACAGGGCCCTACATCCCAGACTCCAGATGACGGAGAAGGGACACAGGCAGCGCGAGGTCCGGGTCTCCCAGGGACGTTCACAACACATCCAAGCCCTGGCATCTGCGCCCCACAAGCCCCAACCACACTTGGCCCTGCACCGCTTACCTGCCACCTGCACCCAGCAAAGCCCGCACCGACATTCATCCTGGCTCTGCACCGCCTACCTGGCACCTGCGACTCGCAAAGCCCTCACCACCACTGGTCATGGCCCTGCAAACCCCCGACACACCTAGCTCTGTGGCCCAGACTCCAGAGCACTGATAAGGGTCGC
This sequence comes from Tadarida brasiliensis, assembly GCA_030848825.1. NCBI lineage: Eukaryota > Metazoa > Chordata > Mammalia > Chiroptera > Molossidae > Tadarida > Tadarida brasiliensis. The sequence continues at coordinate 5,187 of JAUMIU010000075.1, read as the reverse complement.
AAGCGGTGGGAGGCTCGGCTCACCCAGGGGCGCTCAACCAGGCTTCCCAGCCCTGCCACGTGCGCTCCTGGAGCACGGGCCACAGCTGGCACTGCGGGGACGGGGGTGGGGGGGGCGGTGAGACTACAGGGGATGGCAGAGGGGCGGCGGGGGCCCAAGGGCCGGCTCCCCCAGGGGCGCACACCCCTCTTACCACCCCTAGCACCTGCGCCCCACAAGCCCGCACACACACTCCTCCGTTCCGTGCAATGCTGACCTGGCACCTGCGACCCGCAAAGTACACACCACACCTGGCCCTGCGAACCAGACTCCAGAGGACAGAAAGGGGGAGGCGGCGACGTGAGGTCCGGCTGCCCTAGGGGCGCCCACCCCGGCCTTGGCCCCTGGCACCTGCGCCCCCCAAGCTTGCACTGCCAAAGGTAGTGGCCACGCACCACCACTACTCCTGGCCCCGCACCGCCTACTACACACCTGCACCCCACAAGCCCACACCGCCACTGGTCCTGGCACGCAGTGTCTACCTGGCACCTGTGCCCAGCAAAGTCCACATGGCCACTAGCCCTGGCACCTCACCACCACTGCTCGCACCTGCTTCCCTCAAAGCCGGCGCCACACAGGGCCCTACGTCCCAGGCTCCACAGGACAGAGAAGGCACAGAGCCAGCGCTAGGTCCACGTCTCCGAGGGGCGCTCACACCGGCTTTCCGCCCTGGCATCTGAGCCCCACGAGCCCGCACCACATCTGGCCCTGCAACGCCTACCTGCCACCTGCGACTCGCAAAGCCCGCACCGCCACTGGTCCTGGCCCTGCTAACCCCCAACACACCTGGCCCTGTGGCCAAGACTCCAGAGCACTGATCAGGGATGCCAGCGGCACGAGGTCCATCTCCCTCAGGGGCGCTCAACCAGGCTTCCCACCCTTGCCTCGTGCGACCCTGGATCCCATGCCACAGCCGGCCCTGCGGGGGGGGGGGGGGATGGTGGAATCCAGAGAATGGGGGAGGGGCGGCGCCGGTGCGAGGTCCGGCTCCCCCAGGGGCGCCCACTCCGGCTTCCTGCCCCTGGAACCTGCACCCCCAGAGCCCGCATGACACCCGGCCGCATCGCCTACCTGCTCCGACACGACACGGCCCAGTTGCACCTTCTGCTGAGGAAGGAAGAAAGGAAGAGGCTCCCGCGACGTGTCAAAGAAGAAAATGGCGGCTCCTCGTGCCAAGATGGCGTCCACGCACACCGTGTGACTGTGGGCGGGGCCACGCATAGGCAGGAGGCGGGGCTGGAGGCCGGGCCAGGAGCTGAGTCTGCACAAGCACCTGGCTCAGGGCAATGGGCTGGCTGACCCAGACCGGTGCAGCTACATCCCACTGAAGAATGCGGAGGTCAGGGGCTGCGAATCAGACTGCAGAGGACAGAAAGAAGAAGGCGGCGGCGTGAGGTCCGGCTCCCCTAGGGGCGCCCACCCCGGCTTTGGACCCTGGCACCTGCGCCCCCCAAGCTTCCACCGCCACAGTTACTGGCCATGCACCACCACTACTCCTGGCCCCGCACCGCATACTTACACACCTGTACCTCACAAGCCTACACCGACACTGGTCCTGGAATGCAGAGTCTACCTGGCAGCTGCGCCCAGCAGAGTCCACATGGCCACTAGCCCTGGCACCTCACCACCACTGGTCCTGGCCCCCCACAGCCTACCTGGCACCTGCACACTGCAAAGCCCGCGCCACACCGGCCCTGCAGCCCAGACTCCAGACGACTGAGAAGGAGCAGCGGGGACACAAGGTCCGGCAATCCCAGGGGCATTCACACCGGCTTCCCACCCCTGGCACCTGCGCCCCCCAAGCTCGCACAGCCACGAGCCCTGGCCCCGCACTGCCTACCTGGCACCTGCGCCCGGCAAAGCCCGTGCAACAACCGCCCGCACGGCCCAGACTCCAGAGGATTGAGAAGCGGTGGCAGGGGCGCGAGGTTCGGCTCTCCCAGTGGCGCTCACCCCGACTTCCCGCCGCTGGCACCAGCGCCCGCCAAGCCCACAGCACCACTTGCCCTGCCCCGCACCGCCACTGGTCCAGGCCGCGGACCGCCTACCTGGCACCTGCTTACCCCAAAGCCTGCGCCAAACAGGGCCCTACATCCCAGACTCCAGAGGACGGAGAAGGGACACAGGCAACCTGAGGTCCGGGTCCCAGGGGCTCTCACACCGCCTTTAGGCCCTGGCATCTGTGCCCCACAAGCCCCAACCACACTTGGCCCTGCACCGCTTACCTGCCACCTGCACCCAGCAAAGCCCGCACCGCCACTCATCCTGGCTCTGCACCGCCTACCTGGCACCTGCGACTCGCAAAACCCTCACCACCTCTGGTCATGGCCCTGCAAACCCCCAACACACCTAGCTCTGTGGCCCAGACTCCAGAGCACTGATAAGGGAGGCCAGCGGCGGGAGGTCTGGCTCACCCAGGGGCGCTCAACCTGGCTTCCCAAACCTGCCACCTGCGCTCCCAGAGCCCGCGCCACACCAGGCCCTGTGGAGGGGGGGGCGGGGGCGGGAGACTCCAGAGGATGGGGGAGAGGCAGCGGTGGCGAGAGGTCCGGCTCCCACAGGGGCACCCACCCCAGATTTCGCTCCTGGCACCTGGGCCCCCCAAGCCTGCAAGGACACTGGTCCTGGCCCCTCATGGCCTACCTGGCACCTGCGCCTGGCAAAGCCCGTGCCACACCCGCCCATAGGGCCCTGACTCCAGAGGACTGTGAAGAGGCTGAGGCGGCGTGAGTTCCGGCTCCCCCAGGGGCACCCACCCCAGGTTTCGCTCCTTGCACCAGCGCCCCCCAAAGCCAGCACCACCACTGGTCCTGGCCCTGCACCGCCTACCAGGCACGTAAGCCTGGCAAAGCCCGTGCCACAACCGCCCATAGGGCCCAGACTCCAGAGGACTGAGAAGGGGCGGCGGCGGCGCGAGGTCCGGCTCCCCCAGGGGCACCCACCCCAGGTTTCGCTCCTGGCACCTGCGCCCCCCAAGCTTGCAATGCCACTGGTCCTGGCCCTCACGGCCTACGTGGCACCTGCGCCCGGCAAAGCCCGTGCCACAACCGCCCGCACGGCCCAGACTCAGGGGACTGAGAAGGGGCGGCGGCCGCGCGAGGTCCGGCTCCCCCAGAGGCACCCACCCCAGCTTTCGCTCCTGGCACCTGCGCCCCCCAAGCTTGCAATGCCACTGGTCCTGGCCCTCACGGCCTACGTGGCACCTGCGCCCGGCAAAGCCCGTGCCACAACCGCCCGCACGGCCCAGACTCCAGAGGACTGAGAAGCGGTGGCAGGGGCGCGAGGTTGGCCTCTCCCAGTGGCGCTCACCCCGACTTCCCGCAGCTGGCACCAGCGCCCCCCCCAAGCCCACAGCACCACTTGCCCTGCCCCGCCACTGGTCCAGGCCGCGGACCGCCTACCTGGCACCTGTTTCCCCAAAAGCCTGCGCCACACAGGGCCCTACATCCCAGACTCCAGATGACGGAGAAGGGACACAGGCAGCGCGAGGTCCGGGTCTCCCAGGGACGTTCACAACACATCCAAGCCCTGGCATCTGCGCCCCACAAGCCCCAACCACACTTGGCCCTGCACCGCTTACCTGCCACCTGCACCCAGCAAAGCCCGCACCGACACTCATCCTGGCTCTGCACCGCCTACCTGGCACCTGCGACTCGCAAAGCCCTCACCACCACTGGTCATGGCCCTGCAAACCCCCGACACACCTAGCTCTGTGGCCCAGACTCCAGAGCACTGATAAGGGTCGCAAGCGGTGGGAGGCTCGGCTCACCCAGGGGCGCTCAACCAGGCTTCCCAGCCCTGCCACGTGCGCTCCTGGAGCACGGGCCACAGCTGGCACTGCGGGGACGGGGGTGGGGGGGGGCGGTGAGACTACAGGGGATGGCAGAGGGGCGGCGGGGGCACAAGGGCCGGCTCCCCCAGGGGCGCACACCCCTCTTACCACCCCTAGCACCTGCGCCCCACAAGCCCGCACACACACTCCTCCGTTCCGTGCAATGCTGACCTGGCACCTGCGACCCGCAAAGTACACACCACACCTGGCCCTGCGAACCAGACTCCAGAGGACAGAAAGGGGGAGGCGGCGACGTGAGGTCCGGCTGCCCTAGGGGCGCCCAACCCGGCCTTGGCCCCTGGCACCTGCGCCCCCCAAGCTTGCACTGCCAAAGGTAGTGGCCACGCACCACCACTACTCCTGGCCCCGCACCGCCTACTACACACCTGCACCCCACAAGCCCACACCGCCACTGGTCCTGGCACGCAGTGTCTACCTGGCACCTGTGCCCAGCAAAGTCCACATGGCCACTAGCCCTGGCACCTCACCACCACTGCTCGCACCTGCTTCCCTCAAAGCCGGCGCCACACAGGGCCCTACGTCCCAGGCTCCACAGGACAGAGAAGGCACAGAGCCAGCGCTAGGTCCACGTCTCCGAGGGGCGCTCACACCGGCTTTCCGCCCTGGCATCTGAGCCCCACGAGCCCGCACCACATCTGGCCCTGCACCGCTTACCTGCCATCTGCGCCGAGCAAAGCCCGCACTGCCACTCCTCCTGGCCCCGCAACGCCTACCTGGCACCTGCGACTCGCAAAGCCTGGCCGCCACTGGTGCTGGCCCTGCAAACCCCCGACACACCTAGCTCTGTGGCCCAGACTCCAGAGCACTGATAAGGGTCGCAAGCGGTGGGAGGCTCGGCTCACCCAGGGGCGCTCAACCAGGCTTCCCAGCCCTGCCACGTGCGCTCCTGGAGCACGGGCCACAGCTGGCACTGCGGGGACGGGGGTGGGGGGGGGCGGTGAGACTACAGGGGATGGCAGAGGGGCGGCGGGGGCACAAGGGCCGGCTCCCCCAGGGGCGCACACCCCTCTTACCACCCCTAGCACCTGCGCCCCACAAGCCCGCACACACACTCCTCCGTTCCGTGCAATGCTGACCTGGCACCTGCGACCCGCAAAGTACACACCACACCTGGCCCTGCGAACCAGACTCCAGAGGACAGAAAGGGGGAGGCGGCGACGTGAGGTCCGGCTGCCCTAGGGGCGCCCACCCCGGCCTTGGCCCCTGGCACCTGCGCCCCCCAAGCTTGCACTGCCAAAGGTAGTGGCCACGCACCACCACTACTCCTGGCCCCGCACCGCCTACTACACACCTGC